>QXVX01000606.1:3334-21786 GCA_013436065.1 Halocynthia aurantium | reverse complement strand
TTTTTTTCCTGTAACAACGTTTTATCCACAGTGCTATTTCATAAAATTGTGCATGCCATTTTTTTTTCATGTATTTCATGTATTTCACTTTTCCACCGGAGCTTCCAGCTTATAGGTGGGAAGCCTTTATGGGGAGTAGAAATGTACAAATGCCAGATGTTAACGTAGCCGGATAACGATTGAATGTTGAGTGAAAACATGATAAAACCCAAATTATCACTCCCACAATTTATCGTGAGAATAATACGATTCGATGGCTATAAAATTATAATTGGGGAAACATAGAGAAGAAGTCTGGAAAGACGTTAGTGTAGAGATATTGTATAACGCCCATGAATTAGGAGATGGTAAAGTGAATGCTTGTAAGCAGCATTGTGTACAAAGAGATGAAGAGTTGAATGCTTGTAAGCAGCATTGGGTATTTTAGAGTTGGAAGAATTGAATACTTGTAACCTGAATCGAATATTGACTTGGTGAATTGATGCTTGTAAACAGCAGAGTAATAATACTATCGTGATACTAACACATATAGTCGGTAGTACACATCAGAATCTGTGTCTGTTGGTACGACCTAATAATAAATTGTAATTAAGATACCAAAAGTGTATTGATTTATATCCTACAATTGAGTGTCGTTTAACCACGGTGTTATATTTGTTTTTACGTAACCCTCTGTACGAGGAGCAGAACGGAGCATCCTCTCTGTCAGCGAGAGTGTATTTGTGGCGTCAGGACTAAAACAAAACCATATACTGTAATATACGCAAACGCCTACAACATTACATCTATTGTTGACAGTAAACAAGCACAAAAGTCGCATTGACAGTGTTACATAAATTGTTGAATGCTTATATGTTCTTTGCATAAACTGTCATTTCTGTTGAATATCATTGCTTTGCTTTCAGTGCATCTGGGGTAGGAAAAATGTTTCAGTGAGGAATGAAGATTGCGTTCAAGTCGGAATTGGTTAATGAGGTGAAAAAGGTTAAGAATGACTGCTGTAGAACCACCACACATCATGGTATGGGCTGAGGAAAATGTCGATTTCATGAACGAACAAAAATTGACATTGCCTAGAATCTAGATCGACGCAACCAAAAAAGGGAAAATGTCTAGCAGTAGTTGAATCATATATACTGTATTACGAATAAGCACAATATAACATCGATAAGTAGCCACCACAGAAAAATTCCAAAGAGATGGCTAAGGAACACCCAAAGATGTCGAAGCAAATTAAATTCATATTTGGAAGCCACTACAGAACCTCACTCATCATAATCGAACGCAGGGAATCATGGAGTAAAGTCAACATAAGTTGAAGCGGACGAGGTTGTATGGAAAGTTAAAGTATGAAGTTTTATTTACGCAAGAGTTAACAATTCAACAGAAACAAAACTTCAAGTTTAGTTCAAGTGTTTGCGTATGTCGTAAGAAACAATTTCTCGAATTTGGAGTTAGTTGCGTGCTTTGAACATGTATTTTGAACATCAAATGCATTCTGGGTTCAAATAGATCGATGGCAACACCCACGAAGAAAATTGTCAAAACTTTCAGATATCGTGTAATATAGTCTTAAGAAACCTTTGACCATGTTTGAAGATGCGGACTCGGACTTGGAATCGGGGGGGTTTTTGCAAGTAAAATTAAAAATTTCAGTCGCATATTTTTCATCGACAATCAACAAATACAGTATTAATATCACGTTTTGTATCGTGGTGACGTCACACCAAACTGGCGGATTTAGTTTCTGGCTGATGAGTTTCCTTCGGTCATTATCAGTTGCCTTTTTTCCACCAATCTCTCCGAGTCCATTAAATATATTTTTTTCGATTCTTATAGTTTGCTCGTATGTTTGGAAACGCATTTTCAAAGAAGACCAGGACACGAGTGTGTGATTTCATTTCCCAGGACGGAGTACTGTATAGCGCTATTCGCAATAAAATATGCAGGTTGCAGTCATTGGAGCAGGAGTGAGCGGCTTGACTTCTATTAAGTGTTGCTTAGACGAGGGTTTGGAAGTAGTTTGTTTCGAAAAGACCCATGACATCGGAGGTATAGGTGCCTGTTAGAAATAGCAGAAAACAATTCCATGTATGGTTTTATTGAAAAAACGTTGTGCACATTCCTATAAACTTAGGCCTGTGGCGATACGAGGAAGGAGATAAACATGGAGCCAACGTTTACAAGACAACAGTGATCAACAGCAGCAAGGAGACACTTGCCTATTCTGACTTTCCGATTCCTAAAAATTTCCCCAACTTCATGCATCATACGAAATGCATGGAATATTATAGATCCTACGCAGATAGGTACCTAATAAAACATTATCTTATTCCAAAATTTTCAGACAAAAGTTTTACAACAGGATATTTTTTCCCCCAGATTTGGCCTGTTGGAGAAAATACGCTACTATTCTGAGGTTATGTCGTGCCGACCTCATGAAACCTTTGACGAAACTGGAAAATGGTTGAAAATATGAATATTAAGAGTTTTTGAATTTTCGAACATTAAATAACCTTTTAGTAATAATACAGGTATGCTTGAGCCTTAAAATATTTTCTAGGACTTTGATTGTGCAAAACACTAAAACAAAAGAAAACGAGACTCATTGCTTTGACGGGGTGTTGGTCTGCATTGGACATCATGCTCAGCCATATTTACCGATGAAAGATTTCCTAGGTTAACTGATTCAGTTCAACTCTACACGATCCTGTATATTTTTATCATTTCCATGTTGAGAACTTCAGGCAACATTTAATAACGCAGTGTTCTGTAAACATCCAACAAGTGCTTTTCAACATTGGAAATGTTCAAGTTAATATTTAACACAAATATTACTAACAAAAGATATTAATAGTAGTCCAAATACCAACCCTTTTGAAGCTCTGCAGGTTTTCTATATGTTTTTGGGGTCTTTCGCAGAGATCATGTCCTATTAATATTGAATGTTTATTGAAATTTTCACAGGTCTCGAGAAATTTCAAGGAGCGTTTTTGCACAGCAACTCGTATCGAGACACCACTAAATACATAGACCAGAACGTTGTCGTTGTTGGCTCAGGAAACTCCGGCTGTGATATCGCCGTTGAGTTAAGCAGATGCACAAAACAGGTACCATTAAACTTGTGGTAAAAATAGGCAAGGTACGCCCTACAAATTAGTTCAACGCCCGCCTTGGGCGGAGACACTACAGTACCTCATAATTTTGTTCAATAGCACAGAAATGTTTCTAACGCACGTAATACCCGTAATACCCTAAAAGATGTATTTCTCCAGACATATCTTAGTACCAGAAGAGGTACTTGGGTATTCAATCGAATCATGGACAACGGCGCCCCATTTGACCTTCTTATCATCACGAGGTATGGTATATGGGGAGTACACATGTATAGGAAATGACATGATATGTACTTCGATTCATTCCCAGGATATATAAAACTGAACGCTTCAGGTATACACCCCTCAAGCTATTTTACGAATAATTATGTGCTACAACTTGCTCTACTTAGGTTCAAAACATGGCTGATGAACAATGTACCTTCATTCACCAACCCGTTCTTTGAGTCTGTGCTTAATTCTAAATTCAACCATGAGAAATATGGTTTGAAGCCAAAGCACCGTGTATTGTCTCAGGTTTGGAAGTTTATTGGAAAGGAAAATTGAAGTTGATAATAATTAACCCTGCTTTTGCAGCATCCTACCATTAACGATGAACTGCCGAATCGCATCGTGAACGGCACCGTGATTGTCAAAGGGAACGTGACAGGTTTTACGGAAACTGAAGCTATCTTTAGCGACGGTAGCCGAGCTAATATAGACGCCGTTATCTTTGCTACTGGATTTTCCTACAGTTTTCCATTTCTAGATGGCGAAGTCATAACGGTAAAAGATTTGTATCCATAGTTTAAAATTGTTCTAGCATAAAATTTCTCTGTTACTTTATAATGATCACGACAATAGCACGAACACGCCACGTGTCTTATCATTTCAAAACAATTGAAGGCTAAACACGAATAGTTAGAATAGTTATCGTGACCCTTGGTCCATATTAGTCGTAATTTAGTTGTTTTATTAACCAGGTCAACAACAACGAATCTCGTTTGTATCACCTGGTTTGGCCACTGAATTTGCGTCAAAACACCCTCGCTGTCATAGGGCTCACTCAGCCTCTCGGGGTTATTGGGCCAGTTTCTGAATTACAGGCAAGATGGGCAGCTCGAGTTATTAAACGTGAGTTTTCTTCTAGCTACATTTACGGCTCATTCAATTGCTAAGGTTTTGCTGAGGCATATCGCTTGTTTAGACTTTTATCGTGTTTGCTCAGGTGTGAAAAAGCTACCTTCTTCAGGTATAATGCAGCGAGAATATGACGAAATGATGACTAAAATGAAGAGAAAATACGTTCACTCATCGCGGCATACAATAGAAGTAAAGATATTACTGCATTGAATTTGCAGCCGCTCTTAATCTGTTACACCCTAACTTTGTTTACAATTTTAACAGGTTGATGGAGTTAGGTATATGGATAACATAGCAAAGCAGTTGTCTTGTAAACCAAACGTTTGGCGACTTGCAATAACAGACCCTGTATTGGCATGGAAGGTGAAACTCATCTCGATAAATATTTGCAGTATAAATAACCACAAGTAGGCTATATCGTTGCTGGCTCATGGACACTTAACCCGCAGAGGTCAAAATGTAAATGAGTGCAGTATGTGCTTAGAAAATTATGCAGGTGATTCGACGACACTAAAGTAAAGTCGATCACCCCTATAACTACTTTTTGTGGGTAGTGCTCTAAAGTCTAAATAATCCCTGAAAGCAAAGAGGGCGGGTGATATTCCAATTAACACGTAGTGCCATACACCATAACGCTATTCCATTCCAGATCGTGTTTGGACCGTTTACGTGCACCCAGTACCGACTACAAGGACCTGGTCAGTGGATAGACGCGCGCAAGACTATAATGACACACTGGGATAGGGTGTGGTATCCAATGAAGAGGGAAGAAGTAAGCAATTCTACTGGAATCAATTGGCTTGGTTTTCTTGTGGTTTTGTTCCTAGCATGTGCCGTATATGTATATTTTATGTGAAAAAGGTAGGCATTTATTCGCTGAGTGTACATTTTTTTCTCATACAAAATAAACATGTTTTGTGCCTTACGGCGTATGCATATTTCATTTGATAAAGGTAGGCATTTATTCGCTTGCTGTGCTGCCTTCTCTCGGATAAAGGCAACATGTTATGGGCCTTATTTTGCAAACTACTTGCACCAGATCTTGCAGTGCATTTGCCTCAACGCTCATGATTAGAACTCCCGTACAACGGGTGTTCTATTGTAATTGGTGGATTAATATTTGCGAGAAGGCAAGTGNAAAATTATATATCCTGCTTGCAAGTCTGCTGTTTTACCTGTTCCTGATGGTTCTCACATTGCTGTGCCACATCCCTCATCTGGATATGATGAGTCTTTATTAAGTAACAGACCTTCCTGTGCTGATGAAACTGACGTCAGTGCTGTTGACTTGAAAATTCAGCTCATGTTATTGACATGTATCTGTGTGTAGCACATATATAGTTTGCTGCTAAACACACGCAAGTTAGAATGTAGATGATACACTTGATTGATGTGAACTAAGCACGGTGATGCAAGTAGTGATAATGTGACAACTTTACAATTGACAACAATGGGAGTTCTGCATAATTGTGTACAATTCTAGTTAATTATTAAACTTTACATCAAATGGTTTCTTGGAAGATATTCCAGACTTACCACTGAATCAATTTACGTTCACCCAGCTACGGAAAGATCTCTTCTAGGACCCGGATTTAACTTTATTTGCCTTAAAGTTCGAGATTTTATAGGCAGAAGGTAGTTGGAACGGGAATCTGATATCCTTACACCTAGATTCGTGCAAAGATAATATGAATACTATTTTTTTTATATTATCTCGATCCCTGACAGCAAAACTATAATATGACAGAGTAAAAATTGGGAATAATAAAATAAGGGAACTGAATAGAAAAACGAAAAGTCAAATTGAGTCGCCAAACGCATGACAAAGCTGATTAAACATATAACAAAAGTCCACGATTGAAAATGAAAACGCGAGCTTACTGAAGGAAACGCCGAAGATCCAGGCCGATGATCTGAGGGACCCTATGATACTGAAGAGCCGGCAGAATTTGAGTCTGGTGAGGGTTTCCAAACAGAGGATTGCCCGACTTGACGCTGGCGATGACGAGTTAACTAGGTAGTGACGGGTTAGACCCAGAAGGTCTCCAAACAGATGGAGCAAGGGCGACTGAACCCGGGCGATGGGTGACTTTGTTTGGTTGTGTAGACCAGGCCCACAGTGGACGAGAAGTTGTCGTGTAAGGGTTTGTGTATGGACAGATGACCACACTGGTCGAGGTGCGAGGTTGTGAAAATGCTGGAGGGCGTGTTGTGGTGAAGGGAGAAGGTGGTGACCACAATGGAGGAGGAGGTAATGCACTGCCGGGCGTATTCAGTGACCACAATGGAGGAGGAGCAAAGTTACTTGGGATGGGTGCTGGTCCGGGGTTAGGACCTATTACAATACAATACGCGATGTACTTAAATATGGTATACGGCGTCTCAACTACCCAACTGACAGCTGAATAATATTTTGTATACGGAGCATTTCCATAGCTACTGCTTGGTAAATATCAACGTAACAGCTGAAATTTGATGATAAAAAAAGTGAAATTACCTAATTACATAATTCAAATTACCTTGAAGAGGTGACGGATTCCCGGATTTGTCACAAGTACACCGCTGCATCCAGGTACACCCTTCATAAAGCAGCATAGCCAGGACAAGTGGTATGAGGCAGCGTACACGACCGCTAGCTAGTCTAAAACGCGGCGTACCATTGAGAATCCAAACACCGCTTTCCAAGCAGGTCAGAGGGCCACCGCTACAAAAGAAAACTACACTCTTTACTATAATGTCTAGAGACTTTATTACTTCAATAACAAAAATTTGTTTCAAAGTAAGAATTCCATTAAGTGAACGATGTCATAGGTTCCAGGGTTCAATGACTTCAGACTTAATAAAAAGCATTATTGTAACTGTCAAGATTACTGCTTCATACCTGTCGCCCTGGAAAGTATCCGAGCCCATCTGATCCCAGCACAGACCATATTCGAACGATGCGCAATTGCCAAAATCGGCAATTTCGATTTGCAGGTGTTGAAAGTCGACCAAGGAAGGTTCAACTTGCCTCGCATCTTTTATATCTTGTGTACTGACAGTACAATTTTCCCCCATTCCTAAACCCAGCACTTGGTTCCTTTGTGAGAACGATTATGGATCCACAAATAGAAAAGGAATATATCCCCGGACAATATAAAAGTATTGCTATATTTACCTGGTGGGTTAACAGCAGCTAGTTTCGGGAGGCATACCGGCATTATGTTGTCCGAGAAAATGATGTGTTGGCTCAACGTCATTAGCGCACTATCAACATCTGTAGTGCTTTCATCGTGCTTCGGGTGAATTCTCACCTTTGTAGCCTAAATAAAGTATAAGGTATTATTAGAATGGTTTTATGCAATGTTGGGACGATATTGAAGCAAAGCAACGTCGCCTCAAATGTAGTCTCGCGTATAGCGAGAGGTGCCCGGTGAAATGCCCAGTAAGGTATATGTTAACCTACACGGAGTATTGGTTTCAAGTTAAATTTCGGAAAGATGTGCGTGTATTCAAATCCATTAAATCATACTTGGCTAAATAAGATCGAAACTCCATGAAAACCAACAAACATTTCCTTATAGCCAAAGAATAAAAGAAGGGAAACCAGCAATGCAACAAACTGAATTACAGGCAAGATGGGCAGCTCGAGTAATTGACCGTGAGTTTTCACATTTACGGCTAATTGAATTGCTGAGGTTTCGCTGAAGCATATCGCTTATATCGTGCGTGAATTTCTTTCCGTTCGATCAATAGAAACTTTACTTATATCGTGTTCTCTCAGGTGTACAAATGCTACCTTCTTCAGATATAATGCAGCAGGAATATAACGAAATGATAACCACAATGAGGGGAAAGAAATACGTTTAGTCATCGCGGCATACAATAGAAGTGAAGATATGACTTCATTGAATTTTCGGCCGCTCTTAATCTGTAACACCATAACTTTGTTTACGATTCTAACAGTAGAACAGGTACAGTAGAACCCCTCTAAGTCGACCACCCACGGGACGCCGTCAAGTGGTCGTGTTATCGAGGTGGTCGCGTTAGTGGAAACCCCGATAAGCCGACCACCAACGAAAATTTAGTGAAGTGGTCGTGTTAGCGAGTTAGTCGCGTTTGTTTCATTCGTTTAATACGTTCTCTATAGTAGATGCCCTTTCATTATCGTCATTCTTTGTTCTATCGCACAACATTGCGCAATATTACATTACTTCTGGTAAAATTGCGTCGTTTCTTTCGCCAAAAATCTTAGCAAGTGAACGTTGCGATTTACCCTCACTATCACTCTGCTTTATAAGCATAACCTTTTCGATTACCGTAAGTTCTTTAGGTTTCGTTTTACTACTTGACGCCATGCTGTCTGGATATAATGACTCCTAGAGCATTTGCAATCCAGCGGCGTCGTTTTTTGTTTGTTACGTCACAATGCTTATTCATAGTGGTCGCGTTAGCGAGGGCCTAATTAGCTGTTTCGTGCAAGGAAAATAGTGGTCGCGGTCCGGAAACCGGGGTGGTCGTGTTATCGAAACAGAGTGCAATGCATTTGAATAGGGAAATATTCGGGACCGCGTTGAAGTGGTCGTGTTAGCGGGGTGGTCTGGTTATCGAGGTGGTCGCCAACCGGGGTTCTACTGTATATGGATAACATAGCAAAGCAGTTGTCTTGTAAACCAAATGTTTGGCGACTTGCCATAACAGATTTTGTATTGGCATGGAAGGTACATCTCATCTCGATAAGTATATGTATAGGGAATAGAATTGTACAGAGTTTTGATGATGGTAATAACTGTGACCAAATAGTAGGGGAGAATATAACGATAACGGGTGACGTAATGGCGTGAGATGTACGAACGTTTTATGCTGGGAAATATGTGAAGCCCTAAAATCACTTCCTAAACATGATATTTAACTGTGGGAAATGTTACTGTATGTAATTTCGCAGGGAATATAGAGATACGCCGACTAACGAAGCGGCGGAGTGGATAACGATAGGTCTCAGGACATGGTGAGACTGGGGGAGTGGATAACGATAGGTCTCAGGACATGGTGAGACGAGGAGTTGGCTAGCGAAGGGCTAGAGTNATAGGGAATAGAATTGTACAGAGTTTTGATGATGGTAATAACTGTGACCAAATAGTAGTGGAGAATATAACGATAACGGGTGACGTAATGGCGTGAGATGTACGAACCTTATATGCTGGGGAATATGTGAAGCCCTAAAATCACTTCCTAAACATGATATTTAACTGTGAGAAATGTTACTGTATGTAATCTCGCAGGGAATATAGAGATACGCCGACTAACGAAGCGGCGGAGTGGATAACGGGGGTGGATAACGAGAGGTCTCAGGACATGGTGAGACGAGGAGTTGGCTAGCGAAGGGCTAGAGTAGAAAATAAGTCTCGTGATACTGGTAGAGACGTGGAGTGTAAAATATACTTGATACTGATTTGTGATTGGAGTATTTGATTGTTAGCTTGTAGCATCAAATTTGTGTTGATGATACGAGCCTGTGAATATAATTGAAGTATACAGACAAAAGCTTGTATTGATTCAGACCATACCAAGAGACATCGTTTAACCGAAGTATTACGTTTGTTTTATGTGACCTTCTGAATACTGGACAACGATAGCGGAGTTCCTCCTTGTAATCAGGAGTGTATCTTGTAGCGGTTCAAACGACAGAGTACAAACTAAACTAACAATAAACTCTAACACTAATAATCGCAACTCTGTCACGCGTGTAATCGCTACATATGCAGTACAGCAGAACTTCGCATTACGAATTTATTCCGTTCCCAGACCGGGCTCGTATTGCGATTTACTCGTATCACAATGCGATTTTTCCCATTTAAATTAATCGGTAATTAATTAAGAAGGTATAAATAATTTTAAAGGTATATATCAGTTAAAAATAAAATCACAATAAATGTGTACATGTAATAAAAACATAAGTGATTGCCTCTCTTTACCTTGCCATTGTCGTACGAAACAAAAATACTCACAAATGGCGGCTCGTGAGGCAAGTTTCTCGTCATGCGAGTCACACGTAATGAGAGGTTCTACGCGGGCAAGACAATAATGACACACTGGGATAGGGTGTGGCATCCAATGAAAGGAAAGAATATGCGATTCTACTGGAATCTTGATGTTTGCACTGTTTTCCTTTTTCCTTCATCTTCATCACGTTAACTCGAATCTTGCTTTTCGAATGCCATATTTTGTTCATCTTTATCAGGCCTAGTTACCCTTTCCTTGTCTTTCCAAACAGATACCATATTCTCTGATTGTCCACTAACTTTTGCTTACTTATCGTCCATAATTATTATTTCAATAGAATCCATCTTTCTTTAATATTTTTGTATTCTCTTGAATCTTGCTCTTCGAATTCCAACTTTTCTTCGTCGTTATTCCGTCCCAGTTGCCCCTTTCTTGTTTGTTAGGTATGATATCATAATTTATGATTGTGTAATAACTTCTGCAGCAGACTCATCGTCTGAAACTAATACTTTGGTTTTATCCATCTTATTTTGTTTGCAAACAAGGTTTGTTCGGTTACAAATGTCTTTCTGCACTTACTGGAGCTGTTACTCTCCACACCAGGTTTATGTATGAGTTACTCCTTTCTTGGACACCTCTTCCTACTATCTTTGGAGTGAGCAGACTAATTTGTGTATCCTGTGGTCCATTGTCAGGCAAGTATGAATATGCGACGTCCTTGGGCTCAACTTGTACATACACGTCATATATGCACTAACACCGATGATACAACATGAGGCGCAATAATCCGGTGTTTACATGATTTCATTTTTTAACATATCAGGGATGTCGAAATCGGAAAAATTTCATACCGCGATTGATGGAAAGATTCCAATACACGCGAGAAGGAGAATATGAAGTCTTCAGTGTCAAAACGCTGTGAGAAATGCCCTATTACAACAATTCCCGTATGGCACAGAAGCTAGTGGACTATAAGAAGTTAATACGGAAGGGAAGAGATACTTCAACCATTCCAAAGAAATACTGTCGTCAAAGCCACAAAGCTCTGACGTCTCACGGAAAGATGCTAGCATTATTCCATGACATTCCAATTACACATTTTCCTGAATCCAGTTCTATGAATTTGTTGCATTTAATATTTCCCCGTATTCTATACGTCGTAATGCTTTTCGAAATTCGTATTCTCCTGATGTCTGACTGCTGTTAAGACAGAAGTATCTAAAATATATCCTGTTTCCATAGGCTTACATCTGATTTTGCTGTCTTGGTACACTTGAAAATAGTGCCACTGCTTGCTTCACGTATAGGGAGTAGAAATATACAAATGCCAGATGTTAACGTAGCCGGATAAAGTTTGAATGTTGAGTGAAAACATGTCAAAAACCGAATTTATCACTCCCACAATTTATCGTGAGAATAATACGATTCGATGGCTATGAAATTATAATTGGGAAATATAGAGAAGAAGTCTGGAAAGACGTTAGTGTAGAGATATTGTATAACGCCTATAGATTTGGAGATGGTAAAGTGAATGCTTGTAAGCAGCATTGTGTATATAGAGATGTAGAGTTGAATGCTTGTAAGCAGCATTGGTTAGAGTTGGAAGATTTGAATACTTGTAACCTGAATCGAATATTGACTTGGTGAATTAATGCTTGTAAACAGCAGAGTAATAATACTATTGTGATACTAACACATATAGTCGGTAGTACACATCAGAATCTGTGTCTGTTNTCTCTGTCGGGGAGAGTGTATTTTGTGGCGTCAGGACTAAAACGATATATAATATACCCAAACGCCTACACACGTACATTCAATACATTTGGAGGAGCATTCTTCTCCGCAGGGATATTGTGTCTTCGACATCTTTAACGATCTATATCTACTAGGCTAAAAATAAATAGGGAAATAACTATTGTGAACATCCTCCTATTCAGCACCACTGGGACCGGAGGGTTGTCGAACAACTAATTTTTGGTGATTGTGATATACAGTACTACAACTAACCCATAGACCAAAACGAACTTGTATATTGGGGTGTGTGAGCCACCCTACTGAAGTGTACGTCAGCTTTATTTGGGTCAAGTATGGGAGGCCCTAATTTATAAGTTCATTTCAGTTCGTACATGCAAACCAGGGTTGGGATAATGGGTGTACAGTAGATACCAGTAACCCGTTGTACGAGAAACTTGATATACGCGCTGCGATTTGTGAGAAATTCTGTTTCGATCTACGACTAAACATTCGTAGTACAAGCGATCGTCATACACAATGGCAAGGTATCGCAGTCAGCACTCGCTTAAATCACGTGTTTATTTTGTAGCGGTAACGTCCCGAGCGTTTTGTGCTAGTGAATATTTTGTGTTTCGGGCATATTTTGGATTTATTTTGTCTCAATTCTTTGTGTTAACCATGGAGAAAAAGGTGCGAGCTCGGTCTTGGAACGAATCGAACTGGTATTACAGGGTTCTACTGTATTATAATTATTTATCCTCAATATAAAGTAAACTGAATATCAAGTTTATGGTTTACTTCAGAGTAATCATTATTTCGCGCTACGCCCTTCTCTTCGTTCATGAATACAGCAAGTCCCCGACATACGAACAGGTTACTTTCCAAGAGGTTGTTCGCAACTGGAATTGTTCGTAAATCCAACACAATAAAAATAAATACACAGGTACAGCCACATCGGTTCTAAGATACACTCGTTTCACTTCCACTACCTTTTCCTTTTGTTTCCTGCCATTTTGGGTTCGAAAAATCTTTGAATTATAATTATTAAATACAAACGCGATAACAATCACTAAATACGCAGTACAACTACTTCGTGAGATAGACCACACGTGACTGAGAAAGAGGCTGAGAGATGTATGTTGTTGTTGACAATTATGCGCCAAGCAATGGAATTGCAAACTACACCATTCCCGCAAATTTTTAATGTTCGCGGCCGTGTTCGTATCTTCGAAAGTTCGTAACACGAATGTTCGTAACTCGGGAGATAATGTAGTCATTTAGGCCAGTCAAAGACTGTTTTGAATCATTGATTTAGCATTGATTTAGCATTGGAGCAAGCATCTAATGAAGCATACGTATAGTATACGCTATATGCCATTTAGCTGAATCGTGATATCACACCTGACGATTTAGGTCAGAAATTCTCCAAACAAATTCACAGTGTAGCAACTCCCTCCATCCATATATTGAGAAAATCAAAAACTAACAATCATTAGCATTTCAAGTATCTTCCTTTGACTACAGTGGAAACCTCTAATGGAGTGGTTCTCAAACTGGGGTCCGCGAAGGAAACGCTCAATCGATGCTATAACATGCCTAATAATAATATTTAAATGAGTGGATCTGTTTATAATCGCATGTATACTGTCACTAATAGTCTTGTTCATCGCTAGACGTGGCTTATTGTCTACGGCGGCAGTCCAGAAACTCCTATAAAGTACTTACAAGCTCGTAGGTGCCATGTGCCAGAAGTTTCTCGAATTTAAAAAACTTGTTCTTAGAGAAAAGTCTCTCGCAAAAATACGCAGCATATTTTTCAAAGAGGCCGCGAATCATTTAAAAAAAATAAAGGGACCGCTACGCAATTTCTTTTTCAAAGTTTGAGAACCACTGCTCTAATGGGACGAATGGTTTATAATTTAGAAAAAAATGTAAATACATAGTAGATCTGCTCCGATCGTTATGGATGATGGAGGTTACATGCAAACCATGCAGTATTTTTCCCTATGTGAATGGACTAAATTGCTATTTGAAACAATATGTCTTTAATTAAATCCACAGAAATAATACTCAAGCAATAAGGTTTTTTTACATGTGGACAATAATTAAAAAAAGCATGTATATTATGTTGAAAAAGTTTATTCTGAGCATTTGTTGGGAGTTAGTAAGAGAGAGACTTTTTAAACATTTAACAGCATATTTTAATGACAATCGAATGCAATTGCCATTAAATATGTTTGCTGCAGCGCTACATATCCTGTGACTTCTGTGATGCATTTGAGTAATAATGCTAATTTACTTTAATTATCATTATTACTCAAAAATTCTTCAAGCAATACATGCAATTGAATTGCTGATCATCACAGATATGCTTGATTGAGTATTGATCCTCAATACTTTGCCAAAGTACCAACTCAAGTATGAAGCAAACAATTTTTGTTGAGGATGAATCACTTACTTAGGATGAATTGTGAATTCACAACATACTTTAACGGTACTTTCTAAAGAAAATGAGTAGGAGAGAAAACACAATTGTAATCAATACATTGAAATATATTTCGGACCGATCCAGGTTGATAATCCTTTACCCGAAATTCTGGAATCCGAAAAAAAAATCGAGTGAGTGACGCGTTGATGATGCTACATTATTTTCACGTTTAACTCCGCAACTTCACACATAAAAATACATTGGAATGTAGCATAACTAGCATAATTATAACCTTCCAAATCCGAAAGTTTCAATCATTGTGTTTTTTTTTGTACATTGAGTACAAAACATTATTTGTATGTGATATCTGAATTTCATTTTCATTTATGAGTGTAACATGACTAGTGTCATTACTTGCACAATACTTTAAAAATAAAATATTGACTGTTTCCAGTTTTCATTTTGTGTACCTTTGTCATATTCAATGCTTTGTTTTTATACCTTACATAAAACCCAATAACTGTATAGTGAAAGTACAAATGGTGTACGTTTTTTATGCGTAAGGAAACCAGTTAAGGGAAACTAAAACATATGAAAAAAGGCCCGCTCAGTTATCATAAATAAATAAATCCAAAATCCGCAACACTTACGGAAAAGGGATTCTCAACGGTAATGATTTACCATGTTCTAGGGCAGTGGTTCTCAACCAGGGGGGAANTTTATTTATATTTATAGAATCTAGAGCCCATCATGAATGTCAAAAAAAGAAAGTATGATTTTTCTTATATACAGTATGGATTCACATCTATTGTCCTTAATTAATTATTTGTAATGCATTTTTTAAGGTAGGCAATTTTCGAACGGGGTTAATGTCATTCTGAGATATGGTGAAAGGGTGCATAGGCCAAAAAAGGTTGAGAGCCACTGAATCTTGGGTGTTTGGTGTTTGTCATCTCGTTGAAAGTTTAGCTCGGCAGAGGTTATTTAGCGGTCTGTTCTAGACCTGAAAATTCACTCCTAACATACAGGTATCCTTAATTACAGTTAACAATGTTTTTACCTTAACATAAAAATCAATAATTTGATTAAAGCAACATCAACATTAACGCATGTAAGGAAACAGCTTACCATAGCAAGCTTCATTTGATTTATGTGGTAACATCGGAAGATTAATTTAATACGATAATTGAGGGATACCTGTGTACTACACTCGAATACAACACAATCCATCTACAGTTACTATAAACCTAAACAAAAATATTATAAAATACATACAGATAACTAGAGAAGTTTTAAATGGTTTACCTACATGTCGAGTTTCATAGCAGTGTCTGCTTCTGAAAATTAGGGATCAAGGATGAAAATCACGTCTGTTATAAGTACCACTTTCAGGTCGTGTGCCAAGTAACCCGGGTCTATCACCAAGAAGCCCATGACCATGTCTCCCTCCATGAAAAGAAGAACTTGAGCCCATTTCCAGCTGACCTGCCGCTTTATCATTATCAACAGGATATTGCTTTAGTGCTTTCTTCCAATTAGCAGTGTCTCTAGGGAATTGTTTGAGTACTGGTGAATTAGAGTTATCTGATCTGTTCCGTAACGATAAACTGCTTACATCGTCATAATATCTGCCATCTGTGCGGAGATTATCATCTTGTTCAGGCATGGGGGAAAGCCTTACTGTTCTAACATGATGTCTATTGTCGTTATTACTATGAACTTGTACACTCACACCACGGCTTGAAGTTAATGAAGAAGAGGATGAATCAGATTCTTTCTTCCCTTTACCGTGATGTTCCCACTTTCTTAAAGCAGCCTGCAGATCTGTGTTGTTTTCAAAGACCTTTGCAAGCCCAGCCAATGAGCCTTTATTCAGTTCAAGTAAAATCTTCTTTTCAACTTTTTGCCTTGTTTCCTCAATCAGGTTTTGAACGTCAATTGCTGTTTGAGAAGTAGCCGGTTCTGTTTGAGATGGAGACATATCAAGAGGGCGTTTCGAAGCATTATAGTTTCTACCAGATGTTGATTCGGTTTGCATACCATGAGGGTTTATGCTGGCTCTTGACAGTTTTTCTGTCGAAGCAAAATATTTTTTACTGCTGTCACAATCATTTCCAGAGTGCTGCAGCTCAAATCGACTTGAAGGCATGTGTTTTATTTGTGTACCACCAAGTACTGCCCTTCGTTTCTGTTCCTTTACACTGAATAGTATTTTTTTAAGTTTTTCTTTTGCAATAGTTTCTTCTGGGGTCATTCTTGATTGACCAATAGACTTCTGCAATTTATCAAGAGCACTCTTTATTCTAAATTCTTGCTCTTCTAGTTTGTGAATAAAATTATGTTTAGGACTAGATGGTGCCATGCTAGAGTAGTTTCCATTAGGGGCGGTTGAGATTTCGTTGAATTTGCTACTTGCATCTTGCATACATGTATCTGCATTGTCAGGTCGCCCTTTTCTGGTAAAAGCATTACGTAATAATACAGAATGATGGTTGGTCAAAGAGTTATCATCATCATCTTCTGTTGCAAGGGTGTTATTGTAGGAATTGTGAAGTGAATCACAATCATTTATGTGATGTTTCTTTGCAGAATCCATATTCCTGTACTCTTTACTATTTAATCCTTGACCTAGTTTCCTTTTTCGATGGGAAGTTTGGAAGTCTGGATGAATGAATTCCGCAGATTCATATTCACTTGCTTCACATCTTGTTCTTGATGCAGCCGTGCTATTCCGGACATTATACAACATATTCCTTCTTACCTTTTCCAATTCAGCCTCGCGTTTAACTAACTCTAATTCTTTTCTCATCAAGTCTACTTCTTTCTTTTCAAGATTTTTTTTCACTTCTATTACGGCAATGGAACTGTGATCAATTTTTAATGATTCATCAATTTCTTCAGGTTTTTCAGCAACTTTGACCTGACCTATTTTGTTTTTTGATTGTGCAAGTACATCTTCACTCATCTTACGCAACCGGGCAGAAATTTGTGAGGCCTTCAAATTCTTATAGGTAGAAGGATAAATTATCATTTCCTGATACTTTTCATTATGATGAGCTTTCATGAATGTTTTACGATGTTGCCGACCAACAATATGAGAGATAATCATCTCCTTACTTCCTTTAGCTTGACAAAGATCACAATTATATCGTTGCTGATCTGAAATTTCAGGGCTGATATATTCAGTTAAATAGCCAACACCAACTAGAGATTCAGAGATTGCCATTTCATCAAGTTCTTCCTGAATACTAGCTCCACGGTATATGAGTTTGTCTGCTTTTTTCCAAGATAAACCTGACTGTTCACCTATTTTCTTCATGTTTTTCATGTGTTTTTTACCTTGTAAATGGCTCTCGTGGCCGGACTGGCTAGTACAATCCACACTACAAATGTCACAATAAAAGCTTCTGTAGGAACGATTATTCACATGGTGAGTAGGCTTTTCTGTTTTGCGATATGAAGAGAATATTGTTACTTCCTTTTCTTCATTACTTGGTTCTTCATAAAATTTGTCCCTTTCTGATTTTATATATTGTAGTAGATTCCCAACACATCGCTGGCTGTATGATGAAGTTTCAGACTTATTGGCATCCATTCTCAAAACAGTCTAGTATTATACCTTGTTGGTGATATATAAAAAATCCGTAAAAAAGGATAGGGTTGATCATGATTTTACGATATTGTACGGTGTTGATTAAAAACATGGAGAACAGATATCCCAAATGTATGGACTGATTGAAGGATTCTGTACAAGTTTTATTCAATTCATACATAAGAACACGGTAACCGTTAAATACATAGTTGTAACCTTGTTGAACCTTTTTTGAGTTGTTCCGCGATGATCAGGTGGCTGAAACTTTTACAGGATACACAAATCACTAGACCGCGACCGCTGAAACAATCAAAATCAACGTACCGTGACCGATTTTGAAACTGTTGACCGATTACCAAGTTGGAATTTTCGTCTGTTTTACTGTATTTTCGTCTGCGGCGACCAGCGTAAATTGACAACAGTTACGACGAGCCAACTACTAAAATTGCGTAGCGATAACTCCGGTACGGTACCGGTT
>QXVX01000599.1:0-18635 GCA_013436065.1 Halocynthia aurantium | reverse complement strand
TGCGAATCTTGCATGTATAACATCGGTTCGACTGCTAAAGCTTCCTTGGCCTTCTCAAAGGCTTCATTTGCCGCTGAATTCCATTTAACTCTCCGATGAGAATTTCTATTGCCTCCTATTAAATCGTACAATGGCTGCAAAGTGCTGGCAATGTTTTTAAGAAAGCGTCTGTAAAAGGTTATACAACCCAAAAATCTACGAAGTTGTCTATAGGTCATTGGTTTCGGAAAGTTCCGAATAATGTCTACCTTGTACGGCAATGGCTTTATTATTCCTGGTACAACGCGATGTCCTAAGAAATCAACTTCTGATTGCCCGAAAGCACACTTTTTGTAATTGATAGTCAAAGCGTAATCGTCTAAACGTTGAAACAATTGTCGAAGGTGCTTCTTATGCTCCTCTGGACTTTTTGACGCGACAAGTATGTCGTCAATATATGCAAAAGTGCAATCTAAACCACGCGTAACTGTATCAATGAAATATTGAAAAGTTTGTGCTGCATTTCTCAAACCTTGAGCCATATAATGGAATTCAAATAGTCCCAACGGAGTTATTACAGCTGTTTTTGGTATTGATTCCTTGGACATTCGAATTTGGAAGTACGCTGATTGCAAATCAATCTTAGAAAAGATTGTGGCTTTTTCAATTGTATTAACAAAGTCCGTAAGAAAAGGTAAAGGATACTTTGCTAATTCAGTTTTAGCATTTAGAGAACGAAAATCACCAACAAGTCTCCAGCTATTGTCTTTTTTAGGGACCATATGTATGGGAGTTGACCAACTGGAGTTGCTCCTTTTAATTACCCCCTGGTCCAAAAGTTGTTCCAATTCAATTTTTAAAGCTTTGTATTTCTGAGGCGACAAACGCCTGGATTTTGCAAATACTGGGCTATTGTTAGCGGTTTTAATATGGTGCTCAGTTCCATGTTTTATTCTTGGCTCTTTGTTTGTACGATACAATAACTGCGGAAACTCCTTTAAGAGTCCATCAAATTCATTCAGAAAATCAGGGGGAACAAATGTCATGTGAACAGAGTCAAATGGACAACTTTCACCATATACAGTTACACCAGTTGACGGATCAGTCATAGATTTGTTTTTACAGTCCAAGATAATCCCGAAATTAGTGAGAAAATCACAGCCAATTATTGGGAATTTTACATCAGCCAAAGTGAATTTCCACGACTTTTTGTTTCCAAGTGAAAGTGAAATATCAATTCCTTTTTCTCCATACGTCTTAACACAAACTTGATGCTACGAACTTACAAGCATACATAGAATAGCTAAAAAATGGACTTTGGGTTTTATATACATTCTGTGGTTACACGTCAGTGTCATTATATTTACCATCATCAGTTCTCTGTACAATTATACTCCCTATAACCTTAGCGTGACGTATTACGTATCTTTACCGAATGACGTTTCAATATATCACGACAGTGATTAAATGTGTTCATCTCTGCAATTAAATAGTTTGAAGTACAAACTACATGTGTTATCAGCTGCAAGAAATATAAGCATAAGCGATTCACGGAATTGCAAGTAAAAGCTGAGTCTACAAAAGGCGTCTTGGGCGTTACATGACTACCACGGATACGCCGTAAGTAATCAAGCTGTTATTGTCCTTCTAATTGGACTTAGTTATCTTTTGCTCATTTTATTATAACGAGCGAGACACGCATAGTGCTCGTACTTTGTCACAGTCATTACACAGTTACCCAATGATTACCGCAAACAAACACTATTTGAAAAAAAACAAGAATTTGGTGTAGATATTGGCGGTGTATGAGCGATATCATAACCGTAACAACACTGGAAGCCGTCCACTACTGGAAATTGTAAATTCAACAAGTCCATGGCGTAATCGATTGCACTATTCTTGCCATTTTACCATTTTGTACGAATGGAATGTATTTTCCAATCGTTACGTTGCAAGGAGCGCTGTGGGTTGATTTTGTTTTGCGATGAAGCTCTCCGTTTAATCAGGAAGAGGTATGCAATATTGCTCGCCAAGGTATCCAGTATTTATATTAGGCACTGGCTTTATCAGAGATCAACTCTTACTGGTATGCGAGGTATATATTATCCCTTGGTTGGATCATTTTAAAGTTTGGACTATTGTAATTGTAAATTGTAAAGATGTTTATTTTGATTTTGCGGCGAAGTCATGCCCAGATCTATCACTTACGTGAGGGTGGACGTTCTCATTCACTCGTTTCTTTCTTATCTTAGCGATACAGTAGAATTCATTTAATAAATCCACCTCTGTCCAAGGCGATTTTGGATTTAATAGGCGGGGATTTATAAACCGGGAAAATAAAAATGAGTACAAAAAGGAACACAAATAATTTAGTAGTGTATTTATGAATCATGTGATGTGATGAAAAAACTGAAACAACGAGGTTTGTTTGGGTGTAAATGTCGCTCTAAGATGATCATTTGTTTTTCTTTCGATAGAATAAAACATAATCCCTCGATACCCTTTACACAATGGTTAGTTCTATTGTAATCGTTACGGTAAAATATGCGATAATTCACGAGAGCCAGACATTATGCGAGAGAACAACTCGCGGCTAGCGCAATTTTTCGCCAATATTCATATTCTTCTTGTTTGAAAATTAGCAAAATAACAGGTACACTTCAAGTCCTATGCATTCCCTGAGTTTTGTGTTATACGGTATATAACTTTAAAAAAACAGCCTTAAATTGCATTTTCTGATTAATTAATATGATTAACATTCAAAAACGAGAGTCCCGAAGAAATGTTGTGCATTAGTCGCTGACGTAATGTGACGTGGAGCATGTGCCAATGAGCGTTACAACAATGTGAAATAGCTGATTCAGCTCGTGTTATTCGCATCTGTATGTATCATAGTGGTTTCCAATCACACTCAATTTAGAATGTAGAATCTACATTGTGGATGATACACTGATCTGAACTAAGCACGGTGATGCTATAGGACCTGTGATAATATACGGGAGAAAACGACGGGAGTTCTTCATAATTGTGTACAATACTAGTTCTTCATTATTTTTTTTACACGTACACTCCAAATCCTGTCTCCTTCTTGAGTTTTGTGTTATACAGTACAAGATATAGCTTAAAAAGAAAGAAATGAAATTGTTGTGTAGAAATGTTGTCCATTGGCCGCTGACGTAATGTGGACGTATGAGCACGTGCTACGAAGCGTTCTTACAACAGTGAAAAATAGCTGATAGTGTAATGGTCAACGTAGTTTTTACGTATGAACACGTGCGAATGTACATAGGGAAAGGGTAATGCAATACGATGAAGCTGTAATTTATTGCTTCTTCGTTGTGATTAGGAGCTGGCGTATATGGATTGAGTTCATATCACGTGAGGTACTCACGCCATTAATTGTACAATATTTTTCTAGTCATGACAAACCCTAAATTACATTAGTGATCTCATAAATAAATGAGAAACCGTGTGTGCGTTTGTATGTTCGTTCGCCCATAACTCCAAAAGTACGCGACTGGGCACTCTGAAAACTTGCACGGGGGTCAGGTCCAGACTGGAATAGGTTATAGGCTACTTTTTCAGGCTTTCAGGCTACTTTTCAAATAGAGGTCCCCATCGCGGCCCCAGATCACTTTCTTGATTAATTTCGTATACTTCGGTAATTGGCTACTGTACAATCACAAACTTGGTAAATCGGAGACTCGACGGGCTAATGATCGGAGACTTGGCAGCCTAAAAATGCTTTGTGATATCACAAAGGCCAAGATTTTGAACGTAGGCGAGCTATTCAACGCTATTCCTTTCAGGTCAATGGGATAGAACTGCTTCAAATTCCCCCTTAATTTAAATCAATAAAGAAAGGCCGGGTCACTTAAAAAAATGCAAGCAGCTAGTATACAATAACATGCATCGGAGCAGTGACTATTGTCATAGTTAGAACTCCCGTACAACGGGTGTTCTATTGTAATTGGCCATTTAATATTTGCGAGAAGGCAAGTGAGTGTTTGAATAATGCTGCCGCACGAGAGCCAGACAGTATGCGAGAGAGGACAACATGATAGTCGTGAGCGCAACGCAATCAATTCTTTTCCTCTTTTTTTCTTGGACAAAAAAGCTAATTATTAGGTGTTTTCTAGAGTCTATGCATTTCCTGAGTTTTGTGTTATACGTTACAAGGTATACCTTAAAAAAAACATCAATCTTTAGTAGATTTTTGATGTAGGTTAATGTTTTCACTTTGGTCATTGATTAACGGTAATTAATTCTTGAGATGAACAACCAAACCGAATTTTGAAGAACGTGTTATGACGCTTTAGCGCCATCAAGCGGAAGTTTAGACAAAGTGCTGGTAAGCAATGTGTTTGTAATAGCTTAGCTTAGCAAGTATTCTGTTGAGTAAAATGAAAGGAATTTCTTCTTGACGACCTTCTGATCTCGGTAACATACTTTCACAATGGTACTGCTTTATATGGATACCTAAAAGAACTACATCTAGTCAAAGAAGAACGGATATTGTTAAACAAACTTACAAGTGTTATCAGTATGATGTGGTGTTTGAAATCGATTTTGGACCTTCATATTACGGTGCAAGTAATAATAATTATGATGATATTGGAATTCACGATGTATTACCGCTGAAAGACGCATTGGAAAAAGCACTTCGGCAGCATGCAGCGTGTTTCATAATAATACATTGTTCTTTATTTGTTGCAATTCAACAAGACAGCAGGCTTTATATTTTCGATCCGCATTCAAGAAATGATGAAGGATTATGCGACTGCAATAAGAAAAGTATAGTAAGAGAAATAACAAACGTGTATCAGCATTGCTGTGATTTGATACACTCTATGCATATGTCGAAGTAAGAGGCGTGAACGTTAGCGTAATGCAAAAGAGTTTTACTCAAATTGCTGCCGAAAGAAAGGATGGTAAAATACAAAATGATACATGTCTTGATAAAATTACACTGGAAATAAATTCTGAAATAACTCCGCCAGCAAGTTATATTGAAATCGAAAAGGAAGAAACAGAAGTTTGAAGGTCCCGGAACTAAAGTTTTCCAAAACACTATTTCAGATACTGTGGAAATGGATGATGATAATACAATCCAAGCCGGTGAAATTCAAAGCACAGAAGCTGTATGTTAATATCAAATTTCTAAAGAGAATCACATTGAAATAATGAAACAGGGCAATGTTCAACTTTTATCAGAATATGATGTTGAAATTACTCATGAAAGAATAAGTGAACAAGTGGATTTTAGACCTTTGCAACCTAACGCTATGTTAGCTGTATGCCGTAGACTCGGCATGAAATGTGAATATTTAAACGTCATACCTACCGTAGAAGAGATGAAAACACCCAATCATACCAGAAAAATCACTGCTGTTGGAAATTGCTTTTTCAGATCGTTGTTGTACGCTCTTTCTGGAACTGACAGAAATTACAGACTTGTGAAATTTGAAATACTGAAATATTTGAAATATAATGAAAGCATCCAATGATATGGTGACAGCAAAGTGATCATGTTTCTGATTGTAACTTTGTATGAAAGATCACAGGATTTTCTTGAAAAAGCGAGTCCAAAATTATATATCCTGCTTGCAAGTCTGCTGTTTTACCTGTTCCTGATGGTTCTCACATTGCTGTGCCACATCCCTCATCTGGATATGATGAGTCTTTATTAAGTAACAGACCTTCCTGTGCTGATGAAACTGACGTCAGTGCTGTTGACTTGAAAATTCAGCTCATGTTATTGACATGTATCTGTGTGTAGCACATATATAGTTTGCTGCTAAACACACGCAAGTTAGAATGTAGATGATACACTTGATTGATGTGAACTAAGCACGGTGATGCAAGTAGTGATAATGTGACAACTTTACAATTGACAACAATGGGCCCCCTGCATAATTGTGTACAATTCTAGTTATTGCATTATATTGCCTCGCATGTACCATGTAGTCGACCCGAAATATTATCGCTTATTTTACATGGACTATTAATCCGATATTACTGTATACGGAATATCGGTCAAAAATATACTCGTACTCTTTACGGGCAAACTGCAATTACTAGTACACGACTCAATGTAATTTCATGATTTTCAGGTTCAGATTTTCTACCTTACAAGGATGGCTGCGAAAATAGAAAGGGCCGGAACCCACTTAGGGTGCCATGACATGTTGTTATTGGCATCTATCTGTCTGTAGCACATATATAGTTTGCTGCCAATCACACGCAATTTAAAACGTAGATTGTAGATGACACACTGCGTTGATCTGAACTAAGTACGGTGATGCTAGTGGTGGTAATGTGACAAGTTTACAATTGAAAACGATGGGAGTTCTGCATAATTGTGCATAATTCTAGTTGATTTTAAACTCGACAACGCAATACTATTTTTTCAACTTCAGCGGTATACCGTATTTATTCGATTGCAATCCGCCCTTGATTATAAACCGCGTTTTAGCATAAGGTAACCTAAGCTAAAGTGATCTGGAGCCGCGACTGGGGTCCCTATTTTTCAACAAAAGTAGCCTAAACCCAACTTCTGTCTGGAACCATTCCCCGTGTGAGGTTTCAGAGCGCCTAGTCAGGAACCCTTTGAGTTTTAGGCGAATGAACATCTTAACACGCACACAGTTTTCCCTTTATTCATGAGATGAGATAGCATAAGTACCCGGCGCCAAACTTCGGTATGGCAAGGGAATAATGTAGCTCGCACCTGATTGTGAGCCGCCCTTGATTACTGTAATTGTAACCCGCACGAAATGATGAAAATAAACAATATAAGCCGCGGCTCACAATCGATTAAATACGGTATGTTCGATAGCTCCCCAATATGCACTTGTCATTGATAGATATCAATTAATTCAATTTAGTAATATACATAAATAGGCAATACCGACCTAAGAAATTATTAAACCATTTATTTTCCTCGTAAAATTATCTCGATCAGTATCAGATTCCTAGCAAATCGCGTACTATATCTAGCAAGAGACATTCACCACCCACCACTAGATGCCACTGAGTTACACGCAAAACGCGTCACATTCTGTTATTAGACTGGTGGTTCTCAAGCGCAGCCACTTGGTTCCCTAAAGGAAGAATTTAAA
This sequence comes from Halocynthia aurantium, assembly GCA_013436065.1. Classification (NCBI taxonomy): domain Eukaryota; kingdom Metazoa; phylum Chordata; class Ascidiacea; order Stolidobranchia; family Pyuridae; genus Halocynthia; species Halocynthia aurantium. The sequence continues at coordinate 11,535 of QXVX01000599.1, read as the reverse complement.
ATTCCTGGGAGGAAATTTGCCCGAAAGGGGGATTGGGGAGGAATTCGTAAAATAGTTTCTAGGTGTTTTTTCTGTTTACGCAAGGTCTGAATTATCGGCGCTACATGATAGTTTTCTATAATCTAGATTTACCTACTAGCTTCGAGTGACCGGATTGTAATGACAAATGACTATTAGTTTCTCAGAGGCTCGTATGAAAGTTGTATGAAAATTTGTAAATATGTGGTTGATTTATTGTTCTTTTGTTTTCCGTAATGATCGAGCGTCTGGGTAGGAAATGCAAGCGTGTTGGGTTGGTAAGGGAGGAATACGGAAAAGACGTTGAGAACCCCTGTACAGTCGTCCCTCGCTATATCGCGGTTCACTTTTGGCGGATTCACTACATCGCGGATTTTATATAATATTGTATTGTAAGCATTTTATTTCATGATAAATGTCGTGTCGTACAGTACTAGTATGTTTAAGCGCTAAACGTTAAAAATAAATTAAATAACAGGACAAATGATTGTGGGAAAAGCTTAATAAGGTAAATAAGAGTGTGTGAATGATTTATAATGGTTTAAAATACGTTTAAATATATTCAAATAAATAAATATGTGGTTTCTACTTAACGTATCCTGACCTTTTCGACTCATTTATGTGCGTTTCGTCTTTGTTCAACTAAATTTAATGTCGTTCATAAAATACTAGAATTTATGATTCCAGTACATATTCTTTAACCCCTCCACTGAGATGAAAGGAATATATAGCTTGCTGCATATATTTACTCTGCAATTTGTGATCGGCCGGACTGCAGGACGTGAGTTTTTTTTTTATTGTGTTTGCCATATTGTGTATGAATTTCAAAAATACGTAGTTGAGGGATGTGCAATGAAAAATTTACAATTCATTAGAATCGAAAAGTTAACCGAAAATGTACCCCTCCAGTACATTGCTTAGCGGTGTGAATACACCTTGTTTCATTCTTTCTTTGCTTTGTTAATACATACAACTTACAACAATATCAACAATTATACTATGTTGCCTGACTTTTAAAGGAGTGAATATAAATGTTTTAGTCAATGTAGTTGTAGAAATGAGAATTCCAAAATAGAAACATTCATTGTTTTTATTATTGTACATCCCTAACTATTATTAATCCATGACATGTCTCTGTCACTATTATATGAAACAAGTCCTTCAATATTTACATACAACAACAACAATAACAACAAGAGATTTGAGATATATGTAATAATGCAATATTGCAGAATGTTTTTCGGAATTGATTCTTTAATAGCAAAATGAATGGCTAATGTTATACTTGATTTTTTTTATATACAGTAGTCCACTCTTCCAATTTCTTCACAAAATAAATTTTATCCATCAGATATATGAGGTTAGCTGCTGTTCACTGTCATTGCATTTGGTACACAAACTTTATTTCAACACAATTCAAATGCTTCCTAAGCAATACATATACTCTCGTTAAACACTGGCTTTATCCAGACGCGAATCACGACTCTACGTTGGCATATTCATATAATCCTCACCTGTGAAATCATACGTCATTAAGTGTTATAGTCAGTTTACTAGTTTCATTATGATACCACTAGTTCTATTTAGATGAGCTTATTATTCCTCAGCTTATAAGACCCTAATCATTTCATGCTATAAATCTCGGTAATTTCCCAAGAGGTTACCCAGATGACCACACACAGAATGGTACCTTTATGTGATGACGTCACAAAAATATCATTTCTTACTTGAACTTGAGAGTAACAATATTTTGCAATGATATGGAACGGTAAATAGTATTTTGATTGCCTGGACTTGGCATTGAAAATTGGCGGTATACCCATCACTGACGTTAAAGTAGTGCGCCAAATTATAAATACTACTTTATATTAAGTTCAAATATTTAAAACACAACCCGAACCTTCGATAAGTAAAGATTCCTCATTTGTACGTACAAACTGGAATGAACTCATAAATGAGCACTTTGCAGAACAGAAAAACAGCATTTCTGTTCCGTTTCCGTGTGCAAGTCGTCTCGGTAACGTATACAAAGAAATTACCGAAATCTCTGGTATTTGGAATAATACTGCTTGTTCACATGTAAATATTCTATTGTATGCTGTGACAATTTTAATGAATGAACTCGAATAATCATTTTTTTAGAACTCAATAGTACAACAAATGCTGATGTGAAAAAGTTTGTTGGGCAAGCTGTGACATTTACTGCAAGCTATGATCGCAGTCAGACAACTAGTTTAGAGATAGTAAATTGGCGTTTCTCAGCTGTAAGTTATTAACCTCTTTCAATAAATGAGAATTGTTTTTTTCCATACGCGAATAGATATTTTACTGGAGATAATCAAAAGCTAGTATCTTAGTAATTTATTGCAGTGGTATACAACTTGACTTAAAAGTCCAGATGTAATAGGCTTCCTCACAATAACAATTTCTTTTTTTCTGTAGTACAACAGTTTTTGTAGTATGGATAGAGGATGGACAAATATATTGCTAAATGGGACAAAACTGCAATTTCTAACCTGTGGGTTAAACAATAAAATGAAATATAATGATTTTTTTGTAATGCAGGTTGATGTTGCCCGTTTAATTATTCAAATTGATGGATCTTACAGCAATTTCACACTTACATCAGCCTACGAAACACGTCTTCAGTTTTGGTGCATTTTATTCAATTTTTTCAATTTATAACTACGGTAGTTGACAAGAGTGCATATGGTTGAAGATTGCAAACCATACATGCATTTTTTATGTATAGTTCACTACAATACTCTTCCATTCCACCACTGTGTGTTATCATCACCTTATACAATTATGAATAATTTGAGCTTCAGCTTCCCCTATCAGAAAGTGAATTAATCCATTGCCAGACCCCATTTTGATAAACTTAAAGACCCAATACACATAATTTGAGGAAAAATAACACAATTTAATGCCCTGAATACAGTCAAATCTCGTTATGTTCGCACCTGCTAGCTTGAACTGTTTTAATGGTCCTAGTACAATTTTTATTAAAATACATATATCAAACTTCGCTTTGCTGTTATTCGGTTAAGACGAAAGTTGTTTCCCCAAATTCTCTTTTTCCAGCCTAAGTGCACATTTGGTGTCAGTTAGCTCGAGGTCGTTCGTAAAACTTGTTCTGGTGTAGCTAAAGGTTCCATTTTATATATTGCAGCGCATTATAAGCTTTGATGTTTATCTCTACTGTTAACAAAGTATCAAGACAAGCTCAAATATGTTCTGACATGGTCAAAGCAAAGTGTTAATTTCAATTACACCCATCAAATTATACTGTTAAATGCAATTACAATATGCTGCCGATCACAAACATACTGCCGTGCATTATAACGCTACATTGCTTCCACACTTTTCTTGGATGCCATAGTTAACAAATAGGGATTATTTTTAACAGAAGCAACAAAAATAAAGTGAAAGAGGGACCCTGAAAACAGAGTAACGTGTGTGGGAGATTCTTTCACAGCGAGAGACGAATTAGTCTACGCGCGAAGGTCAAAGAAGTGGAATTTCTTTCAAATTTTGCGTTTGAGGTTAGGGGTGCGCTCGAACTACGAAGCACCACTGTATTTCGGTTTTGTTTCTGATAAATTCATTCTGCAACCCTCCTCGCTAATACATGAACCCCTTTTTCCCTTATTGCCAAGAGTTGCTGCAGTGATTTGGGAACTTGATTCGGACATGCATAGCTCTCAAACAACCACACAAATAAACAGACACTGGTAGTTATTGCAAGGGAAAGTTACTGTTACAGTTTTTACAGATGCCAGATGATACCCATATTAAAAGCTGCTAATTTTGCTTAATTGATTTAATGCAGCAATTTCTAAAAATCACTTCCAGTTAGCTGTCATAAATGTAGAATTAACAATCACAAATACAAAAGCTTTTTATACTTATAAAGTTCTATATATTTTATATCTAGGACTGAAAAACCTTCTTCAACATATTTAATGACTTTAACTTTTTCAACCTTGGACTTATCTGATAATGGCATTATCGTTGATGTATTTCGTACAGCACCAAGTCCCTTTCCTGCAGGGACAGTATCAACGTTATCTGTAATTGGTAAGTGTGAATTTGAAATGATTATTGTTCAAGATTGCGAGTTATTACTGTACCATGTAGAATGTTATGCTTATGTACGCATCTATTGCTTATTATTTCTTCATCCATAGTCTTAAGGTTTGAATTATATAACTATAGTTACTGTTTGCGTTTACAGAAAGACATAGATACATACAGTCATACAGCGACTCTTCATTACTTCCCGGTGTAACAGGCCAGAGTATACCCCTGCCCCGGGGGTATACTCTAGGCTAGTCCAGAGTATACCCCCCCAGGCTAGAGTATATCTTCCTTGTGTTTTACATAACTAAGTCGGTATTTCTAGTCCTGAATATACCTCTCTAGTCCAGAGTATACCCCCTAGTCTAGATTATACTTCCCTTGTATGTTCCTTAAATATGTTGGTATTTCTAGTCCAGAATATACCTCTAGTCCAGATTATACCTCCCTTGTATGTTTCTCCCCCCCCTCGGTATTTCTAGTCTAGAATATGCCTCTAGACCAGAGTATACGCCCCTAGGCCAGAGTATACTCTAGACTAGAGGTATATTTTTGGACTAGAAATACCGACTTAGTTATGTAAAACACAAGGGAGGTATACTCTGGCCTGGGGGGTATACTCTGGGCAGGGGTACTCTGGCCTGTTACACCGGTTGTAATAAAGTACATGCAACATTGGCTAACAAGTAAGGGAGTAAATAACAATATGTAATATGGTTACATATTTTGGTTAACAACTTTGAATATTTCTGTATAAATGGCTATATTAATGCTTCAACAAATGTGTAACTTCAATATAACTATCAAGCTCAATTCATCCGTTCAGTTCGTATTTATCTACAGAAATATCTACCGCATTTAACTCTCCAATTATACACCTTTAGTTTTCACGTCTGATACATCTTCCTTAGTTTAATAGCGTTCCAGCCATACATGGGTATTTCTACATTTCTGTATTACTATGAACTGAACAGACTTCTTGTAAATTTGTGAAAATATTAGTTATCATCTAATGAACAGTTCTAATATATTTTATTTTTATGTGCTATGCTCTTATTCTGTATCTCTTAAAATTTTGAGGTACGGTAGTAATATTGGGTGAAGGGGAAGAAAGGAAGGAAATGATTATTCAAATATATATTCAGGCATGCCATCTACAGTGTCTGGTTTTATTACGACTGTTCTGCTGGCCTAAAGATGTAATTGAGATATCCCTTGATCTTTAGATTTTGAAAATGGAGCAGCAAATGAGGTAACAAGTGGAGTTGTTGGTGAACCTGTTGCTTTAGCTGCAAGTTATGCACGTTCTCAGTCTCTGGTTGTTGAAACTATTCAATGGAGATTTAGTGAGGTATGTTAGAAATGATAATCACAGTACCAAGTTTTGAGAGGGAATTGTGATTAATCAGGGTTACAGAGTTGAGGGACAATCTGAGTATTGTTTTCTTCATTGAAATTTAATTTTCATGTTATGACATCAGAAGTGTAAAATTACATGCTAATGACTCATAGACATATGCACACATTGTTTGAATGCCTCTTTAGTATCACAGTAATAAATAATCCACTTATTTCATAGTAAAGTCAATAAAATACCACTTGTTAAGTTTTAGAAAGCAACTACTGAATAGTGATACAGTAGAACCCGCTCAATACATCCATGGCTTGGGACGAAATTTTCCTATTCATTCCCCATTATAAAACCCCCGGTTAATACATCCAGCCACCGCTTAATACATCCACTTTGGATTCCCCATGCAGGCAAATTGTTCTTTACTTCGTACAAATAATGGCCTATTATGAACAAAAATAATGGCTTTACTGTGAAGAAACAATAGCCAATTATGAACAATCAAACAGACTGTTTTATAATTTAGAACAACAGTCATTGCAGTTGAAGCAGTCTTTTCAAACATAATTTTATCGAACATCAAACATGATTCCTTTTATACCTTGAACAGTGATTTCGGTCTCACAGGTTGGGTTACGTAATATAGCGATGGGGCGGAGATGAATACTACATGTCTGGAATTGTAAACTTCGGTTAATACAACCACCGCTCATTACATCCAAAATCGCCTGGTCCAGAGGTGAATGTATTAAGCCAGTGTGGTCCAAATGCTGGCATGCGTGCCAGATTTGTTCGGCCAATTTTGTTCGGCCCGCAGATTACTTTTCAGCACCCATAATATTCCCCGATAAGTCCTTTGTTTACGATCTTTGATTAATCTAGTATGTGTGACGTTATAATTTTGTTTGTTACGAAATTATGCTTCCTTATTCTTTTGTAAACCGCGTGTTATATTGCGTAACTTGTTGCTGCAGTAAGCTGTGCGTTGCTTTTTATTTAAGTCACGCTCCAACCTTGTCAGCTCAGTATCAGCTACTTGTAAAATTTTAAATACTATTTAAATGCTATTTCAAACATACAAATTCTTGGTAGTTGGAAGGAAGTGGTGTTGCCCTATTTTAAGGGTCAACTTATATATAGTCATACCTCGTACTACGTTATTAATTGGTGCCAAAAATCAGGGAGTTTCCCCGAATACGGCCCGCAAGACTTTCCTCAAACCTTTTGTGGCCCTTCATGCTCGCAATCTTGGACCACCCTGTATATAGCGGATTCTACTGTACTAGCTATTAAAATAAACAAATTTTCTTCTACATCTGCATATGAATTCTCTCCATATAAATATATATTCCATCACACGAATACAATTTATTTCAGTAAGTGACAAAAAAGTAACTAATTTCGGCCTTTTTCGCCATTTGGCCAGTTTGTCATATGCCAATTGAAAGAATAATCTACTAAATCTATCCCTAGGCACCATGTTCGACTTTTTAGGCAAACTTAAACGTCAAGATTACAAAAGAGGTTATTTTTATGACGTTTCGGTACAGTATTGAGTGAATTTCTTCTCTTATGTTATTTTTATAGGTACCTGTTGCCAATCTGCAAATCAATAATGATGGAACAGTAATCGACAGTATACTGTCAACGACATATTCATCTATTTTGAGATTTAGGTAAAATTTTGTTTACAATAACAGTTTCGGGGAAACGTGAATTTATGGTTGAAGAATTCAACAGTGTTATACTTAAGTCCCGTTATAGTATAAACAATCACTGAATTCATGTTATATCTGGGGTCGCCGATGACTAAAGTGATATAATTATTATCACAGGTTGTTATCCTCCGGTGACACAATATTCATGGAATGCCTGCACTTAAGCAATTCATTTTTTTTAATTAGCATGGATTCTTGCTCATGGGTTATTGTTTAATTTCATTGAACCTTGTTCAATACGACCTATATGTAATACAATTTGAAAATCGGGGATGGTTAAATAAAAAGCATTTTTCCACAGGCACCAATTCCATAAGGTTAGTTACAATAGTGAAATATTGTTATATACTGGTGGCATGGTAAAAATAAGTGTTTTCGACAGTAGGGGTTCAGTACTGTGTTCTAAATTGCCTGTAAATTAACCTTCCCTGTTTATTAGGTAAATAGTGTGGACCTCGTGTAGTAAAACTCATTGGTGGTTATATGGCTTAAGACTAGATGGGGGATGGGGAACTAATAAATATTACTCGTAGTTATTCTTCTCAGCTATGCTTGTTTTCTACAATAATATTCTTTTCAGTTCTGGAAGATCGGGGGTGCTGTATACTATGAATTTGACCATACAGTCCTTGAACATTTCTCTTAATGGAGCTGTTGTAGATGTCTATCGTAGTACACCAACTCCAAAGGTTCTTGGAAACATAACAACCTTAATGGTGTCAGGTAATTATCTGATTTTATTGAATTTAACAACTGTAATTATAATTTAGACTATGACAAGTAGAAATTATTTTAGTAGGAAGATATTGAATAACTTCAGGGATAATAAAACCTAGCAAATAGATGTAGCTGGATAGCAGGCAAGAAAGTTAATTTAATGACCTTCTAATTAACACCAACTGGCACTTGGTATCCATTTAGAAAAAGAAGCATTTTCTGTTGATTACGGTATTTTGTTGTTGGAAGAGCCATTAGTTAAATAATTGCAATTGAATTGGGATATGTGCGGAGGGAGAGATAAAGTGCTAGGTCTTTAAAGCATGTAAAAATAGTTTGAGTGATGCAGTTGAGCTGAGTGTTTTACAGACCTGTTACATTGCTCAATTTGATAATTCTACATCAAATTTTACCCACTCCTAGACATTTGACGATTATATCTTAGGCAGATATCATTTCTGACATACTGTACTCTTACACATTGTGCCAATCCACTTGATACTTTCACTTATTTTACTGTAATATGTTCTAATCTAATTTTTATTTACTGGTCTTGTGTACACATCTTCTCTCAGCTTGAGTATAACATCACGTTTGTTGTTTCCTACATAATTTTTGGGAGCTTTGAATCTAGTGCAAGATTACTGCAATGGGACAACTATAAGAAATTCCTGTGGTGAGGGATCATGTTGCAATGGAACTGGAAATGGAGATAATTTTCCTGTGATTCTTACCGGCGATAATGTTGCTGTACGATGTTGTGACAATTACGTGCCTATGGATGGAGCAAATGCGAGTTGCATTGGGTTGAATGATGTTCACAACACATTGAATTGTACTCCTATAGCGGAGACTACTATTCCTGAAACCACCTCTTTGCTCCCAGCTTCCACTAGTAGCAATTCCACGGTATCTTCATTCACTTCATCGTCATCGACTGCTAGTGATTCAACAATACTTTCATCTGCTATGAGTATCAGTACAAATTCCCAAATCCTGCTGACAACTACAGATCGAAATGTAGAAAACACAACAAGCCAGCAGGCCGATCGTACAGGTCAGCGAATAGAGCCACACCATTCTACATGCCTTCACATCTAATAGTCTCAAAATTATTCACTTTTCTTCCTTAAAAACATTCTGCTGTAGTCTTTCAACTTGTCCTACTTGCAAGAGCACAAAACAGCATGAAAAGCACTAATTATCAGAGCTTTCTCTAAAAGGAAAAGACAAGTGATGTCATCTGCTACTGACTTCACTTGCTCGATGGAGAAGTTATTGATGCATGTTAAACGAGACCAATTGACAAAGTACAGCAATAGTTAAAACTGCAAGTTTTTTAATTCTAACTCTCAAAGGGAAAATTCTGAACGAACATGGACTAAAATGCTTTTGTAGTAATGCCGCTATGGAAGTCTTATACTCTGAAATGCTCTAACCCAGATTTCTGCATTTGGTACTCACAAGGTGAATGAGTGTATCTTTCTTATGGTCTGAGGGTTGCTCATCTCTTGTAAATTTGAAATCTCCACTTCTGATTGTCAAGTGCATGTCTACTACATATATTTTATATATATATATTATATATACTGGAGACTCAGCAGAACTTGTTGTATGATTTAGAAACTACTACTACAGCACCAACGACACAAGCAGCAACAACAACAACAACGAGCAGTTATGTTTCTACAGATTCTACACCAGGTAATAATGCTGGTACAACTAGTGGTAGCGACAGTAGTTTGACTACAACAACTACATCATCAAATCCAACTGAAGGTTAATAAATATAGCTATGTAACGCATCCTTCTCAAAAATCACTAATGCAAAATAGCATCTGAAAATATTATTGAATGAGGAGATTCTTTTAAGTGGCTGTTTCTTTGCTATGCAATACTTGGTGAATGAACGAAGTTCAGATTGGATGTATCGCATCACATACTGCATGTGCACAATTTATTCAATCTAATTCCTATCCTCGGTTACTACTCACTGTGAATCTGGGATCAAATGCTTATTAAAATATTATATTGAACTTGTAATAGCCGGCCTCAACCCGATGATGTATTGATTATGTTAATTGAATTGCTGTCATATCCTATCAGGTAATGGAAATGCCAATATATGTGTTTTTTGATACTTGTAAATCAAGTGATCCTTACTACCAGAAATTAACAGATTGTAATCTGCCAAACTTCAATATTTCTGTTGCGTTTGCATGTTCTTTCTATCGGGTATTACAATGCTGTAATTGCATGTGCTTTATGATTTTCATCTTCTACTTGTCCAAAAATGCACTTGATTATAAGAGTTTCAGTATAATGTGTAGAAAATCTTTTGCACACTATTCTTATTCTTCTTCTTTATTGCTTTCTTTATTTTTTGTCNTATTTCTCATTATTTTCGGAGCTGTGGTTCTAGTCTTTGTAGTCCTGTTTATAGTTTGGTGGTGCGTTCAGGCTTTCCGCGAATGCCTGCACGGCGTGTGTGAATGTTTTCCAGGTTCGTATTCATTTTATCAAATTTGAAATGTGACATATGCCATCCCAGTATTTCCACCATATTTTTGGGTTCCGAAAGGAAATTAAATAAAATTAATTTGGTCTGGGTTATGAACAAGAAAAGTTGTTAAAGTCTCGACATGACTGATGGAAACACTTATATAGATATATATAGATCAACTTCCTGAAGCTTGCATTTAAACATACTTAAATTTTTATTTCAGAAAAACCTTGTTGTGGGGAAGGTAAGAATTTGTAAATACTTCAATAAAATATTATTATTATTATTGTGCATGTACTGGAACTGATGATTACCGCTCACATGTTAGTTGGGAAGTTTTGAGGAAAGGGCATGTAGTCAGGGACAGATTTGGATTTTGTAGGCTCCTGGGCTACAGTTACTTCGAGGTTTATTCATATGTTTGCACCGTTATTAGTCGTACATCATATGATATATATGTGTACACTACAGTGTTTCTATTTGCTGTAGTATGTTTGCTTTATTATATATAATAATTGAACCCATTTTAAAATACATGCAGTAATTTAGAGTAATTATACTTGTATCAGAATTTAAAATTAAATAATATTTTCATTTATTTTTGGAGCCCCTAGACTGCAGCCCCTAAAGCCCATAGCTTAATCCTGCACTTTGTGTGGTCTGGGCCGATGCCACTATAAGGCCAACTAGGCGCCCACCTAGGGTGCCAGGTGACAAATAGGGGCATTACTAGCCTTTATGGGTTACAGTTTGGTATATATTATTATTTAAGGAATAGCATCATAAAAGAGAAATATAACAGTTAACTCCTATTGAGATATTTTATTAATGTACTTTTGTAGTAATTTTGTGTTTTTGTTGACAGATTAATTAGCTTTAATACAGAACAAATACAAAAAATAGCTGATATTGCCTAGGCCGTAAAATATTATGGCGCCCGCCTCGCAAATAGTGTATGATATAGGACAGCGTGGTCCAACTACGGGCCCGCGTGCCGCATGCGGCCCGCTGACAGATTTATTGCGGCCCGTGGCCATTCTCAGTATTGATTTGGGGTAACACGCACACATAATTTAAGCGTTTTACTTCAGACATTTAATTGAACAAGACTTCTGAAAATCGGGCTAACAGTTCGAAGTCCTTAAAAA
>QXVX01000591.1:0-33321 GCA_013436065.1 Halocynthia aurantium | reverse complement strand
TATGAGAAAAAAAAGTGAAATGAAAAAACTATACGATAAAAATACAAACGTATAATGCCGTATACAAGCGCTCAGTGACTGCTACTGATAGATCGCGGCGGCGGTAAGATTGCTCAGTTGCCTTGCAAAATTTAATCCTTAATTTATCCCTGCGCTAAACATGTACTGTATATAACATTCGGTTTTCGTACAACTTCAGTTTACGTCGTATCACTTACGTAATATTAATAATTAGCATCACCTGTAGAACGGAACGACTTTATTCAGGGACTTGTTCTAGCGCTCCTCGAGGCCTTCATGCCTCGCTCTGTTTTTTTTTCACTTTTATATCTGAAAAACAATCTCCATCTGCTGTACCAGACATGGTCTCATCGCCATGTGATAGTTTCTGCGTGACAGTTTCCTCATGACAGCGCTTGTAAATATTTGTCAATAGATCATTAAAGCAATGTTTGCAGAGATTATTGCATAAGTTAACTTTGTACAGTCTTACGTTTCATTGTCACTCAACGTTGTTGTGTAGATTTATTTATTTCTTATAAGGGGGTCTTATGCAGGAATTCATCCTGTCCGGACCCGGCGGCAACCCGAACCATGGTTTTTCCGTTCGTGCATTATTCTTGGACTCCCTTGCCGAATTTGGTAGCGAGCTCTTTGCAACGTAATTTCAATATTAAATAAATAGATACTGAAAATAGACTTTAGCGCCTAATAAAGATCACGCGTGAATGATCTATGACCGAGATTGCTATTTTGAAGTCGCTTGTTCATAGCTACGCGTTTATAATCTTAAACCAGGTCTTCCTAACTTTTTTTCGCTGTGGAATTATTGAAAAAAAATCAGGGTCCCAAGCGCTGATTTAGCCAGCATCTTTTGGGGATGGTCAATTCATACTACTTGCTGCTTAATATAACTACTTAATCTTAATACAGGTCAGTAATCAATACTGATCTAGCATGTGCTATTTCGTTTATTTCAGTATATCCAACAACTCTCATGAAATGCACCATTTTAATATAATCGCGCTGTGGACCCCGTTGGGAGGCTCTGTCTTAAAGCAACACTTTAACTGATGTCTTGTGATAATGAAGTTTAAAGGCTGAAGCAAATAGCCTATGTTATCAGCATTTATATTTCAATTATTAGCAATATTTTGATCAAAGAGTAAATTGTGTTTTTTGGTGATACCACTAGTTCTACAGAAAAATATAATACAGCGCGAAACGTTGAATAATTGAAAATTATTGAATTTGATATTACGTATACTGTAGTCTACAACGTTTCATAATGTCTAGATACGGTAAGTGGGACTTGGAGATTGGTTAATGATGTCCGTCAAAACATACCAGGAACTATGCATGCTATATAACATTTATCTATTAAAAAAAGATTCAGTCACTCATCGAGGTATATCAGCCTACACAGTAAACAACTAACCTACACAAAACAAGCAGTAGCGTGAAAAATTAGAATGGAAAATGGTAAAATGCCGATTAGTAGTAATATATGAAGCTGAATAATAATCGTGCAAAAGAAGTACAGCTGACCTTTGCTGAAACTGAAATTTTTACATGGTGTAATGTTGAATGATTTTATAAAATTCATATTTATATGTTTTATCTAGTTATATGATGTTTACAGTATTTTCTGTCATTTTGGTACTGTGTATCATGTTGTTCAGTGTATATATATTTCCAATATCGTACACATATACACAATTACCCCCCTGCCATCGGTAAACTGCGGAAATCAGTTACCGTTCGCATCCTTGTTTTGTTTTAATGCAAGACCACCTATTGTTTCCTTATCGGTGCCTAATTTAAATTCCATACTGGGTACGAATTTGTAATTCAAATACTAGGGATTTAAATAGGAATGTAACATGTAAGAAATAGAATGAAAACTGATCGTTTATCGAATGTCTTCTGCCGAAAATATCACTGTGAGAATGCCTAATGTAAGGAATTATTGCGTGAAAGATTTTTCAGTAAGACTCCCGCTACCCTTCCCTCCTAATAGTCCGTTTAACAATGGTCGACTGTACAATAATATATACTATACAATTTTACTGTGCTGTTATAAGTATCTTGTTGAAGAGATGAACTATTGCTAGTAGGAAAATGCTTGAAGTGAGGGCAGATGCCGTGCCTGTAGTTTGTTCGTATGTCGGAGTAGATGCTAATCCACAAACATCTGTGTCTGTAGCTTGTTCTAAGGCCGTACTGGTGCGTGGTATACATTGCTGTGAACGTGGAACGTATACAGAATCAATGGCTGGAATTTTGTGTTGCTTGAATATCTGAAATGTGAGAATAATGTTTTAGAAATACAGGTGTGATAGGTGCAACTGCTTTTTGTTGCATAGCAAGTCCAGCCGTGGTTCAATGTTCGTCAATGCTGGTTTCAATGCTGTTGTTACTGGTACGCCTTTAACTATGTAACAAAATCGCACTATAGTGATGTTTACGTATAGTCTACAACTAAGTTAAAATTCATATGCGTTTCGAAAGTCAGAAAAAGCATAATTTATATAGATGTAGTACTTTGTGTGGAATTGGTGTACTATTTGCGACCACCAGTTTGGGAAGCCCTGTTCTACTCTACTTAAATAAAAATTCAAAATTTCTTTACCACATCCGATTGGTTGGTCCCTATGCAGAGAGTGAATTGCGTCATATTCAAAACATCCACTGAATATTTAGCAACATTTTCTTCGGTCCAATTGTACTGAGAATACGAGTTACAGGTTATTTTGTATTCTTATGAAGGGGAGAGGAAAGCTTACGTATTCTCTACCACTGTAGTGTCCCGTAAAAATGTCTTTCCCAAAAAATACCCATGTGCTGAGTTTCCCTTTTTATTTATTCAAATTTTTTAATCACCAACCATCAGAAAAATACGAACATTACATTGTAAGCTACTAAAATTTCATCACCTGTGAAAAACTACATAATATCGAAGTTATACGATGTTTATGCTATTTGCCGTTTATGAGCCCATGTGCGTTTTCCCCCGAATTATCGCCCAGGGCTTATTTACAAACGGTCCCTACTACGACAATTTTGCAGAACATAGATTTTTGTAAATATGTAAAAACTAATTCGTGCTTTGCGACATTTTCGTCATTTCAAACCTGAAATATCCCTTCACCACGTCTGCTGAAATTTATTATCAATTTAGTTGCTTATTCAAACTGCATTCAAGGAGGAAATTGAACCTTACTTGGCCTTGTCCTTTGGAGAGGAGCCATTTTATCGCTTAGCACGCGGTTATATCTTAAATCACGAAATTATTACCCACTCGAAAGCACTCAAAAACAAAAATCCACGGGTAGCATTTGTTACTCTTACTCTATGTTAATTCGCCTATAAATTTTACCGATGACATAGCTTCCATCACTGTTTTTCCTATAAGAGCTGGTGTTGATGGAGCTGTCACTTCATAGTTACGTAGTGAATCAAAAGTTCCTCGTTTAGTTACGTCTAGTTTCCTGTGAATGGTAAATACGATAGTTTCATTTGTTAAGAGAATTGTTGCTAATTATTCTTGAGTTATCCAATTCCCTAAATAAATGAACTCGTTTCTGTGCTAGGGGTAACGATCATGGTTGGGGTTAACTTATAATACTTTATCGTGTAAGCACCCTAACTCCTAGGGTTCTTGACTTGGCACTCTGAAAATTTGCACGGGGGTATATTGTCGACGCTGAAGTTCCTCATCAGGACCTCGGGGTTTGTTTTTGATTATGTATATAGAATTGGTATCAGTATATACTCTCATGGACCCGTCGTCACTCGTTACATATCACTCGTCTGGATAGATATTATACAACCAGGTTCAAATTACAACCCTAACCCTTAACCCCTGGACCGCACTCTAGCAAATACCCTATGCAACAGTATAAGCCAATATTAAGCTATGCCATACGAAAGCGCTTAGCCAGTGTTACTGCTAGTTCGTTATTGATGTTTTAAGTCAAACATCTGAACAACCAAACTCCCTCATATACCTGGAGATATATGTATACTTTATTACTCACGTGACGTTGTAAATTCCAAAGTAAGGATAACTCTCATAGTTGGAAACTGCAGACTGACAATAACTCCACGGCAGACTTGGGTAATAATAAACATATGCCAAACACATTTCTTCGGATGTGCCAAGTCCTCCCTAAAAATGCAAAATTTCAATCAGCATTTCAATTATTCGTAATATAATTTATAATTTGATTACAATGAGTCACAATAATGATTTGTACCTCGGTCATTTCAGTTCTATCTTCAGTGTTATATACACATTCCATTCTGGTGTAGTCTGTAGCACCTACGAGTTCGACCGCTGGATCCAAGACTCGAAATTCTTGGTAGTTAAAATCGTATGCATCGTCATATGCGATGTGGGGAAGTTCATCATTGTTTCTGAAATAGAATTTGGAATTTTAAACTTTTAAGAAATTTCCTCATAGTGATAGTCTCTAATCTACGTCCTGTATGAAAGGCCGAAGACAAATATCTTCAAATATAAAATAATGTTATAATGTAAGAGATAATAATTTCAACACAATGTAACACATCATTACTTTTCATCAAATTAAGGAGAGTTTTTGTGTATCAGAATAGAACTACACGGTTTGCACCTTGTACTGGTTGTCAGTAGCATAGATCTGTTTTACGACGGTAAATACCTGAAATGACGAAGCCTTAAATCTCTCCCAGCTAGATGGGCGTGTAGGAATGTCGCGAAGATAGTCACTTTATCCACGTTTGAATCATTCATTTTCTGTAAATTTATCAAATTTCAATTTGTTCCGATATATCAACAGCACAAGTAGACGTATAGACAGTGCATGAGTCAAAGAAAAATCCATGTCGCTATTTGACATGCTATTCGTCGTTAGTGGGCGCGCTCGAGCAGTAAACGTCATATGTGATAATTGTTTTCTAACAATGGCAATAATTGCAGACGACAACTAATTTTGCAAAGACCCAGTAATGATAATTAGGTAGAATTAATCTGTTTTGGGACGAAATCCTCCTTTTAGTCGATGTGATATCAGTAAGAAGGTTGTAGTGTATAGCGTTAGATGTTTTTGCTAGCTTTGAAAGCAAATATAAGTAGTGGAATTACGAATTTTAATGGAACGTCTCAATACTAAAACCCGAAGTACCAGCTGTATTAGATGTACCACCAGAGTGCGGACAAGATGTCAGCTACAGCAGCATTTAGTATGGTACTGCGGTATACCTGGGTTATCTTGAGCTACAAACTCTAGCCTGCAAAAGGATCGCTCCGGGGAACTTTTCAAATAAACGTCCGTAATATGATTTACACTGGTCAAATCACGTTACAGAAAACTTTCCTCATAGCCGTATAGACTTTGGGTCAAAATACTAGGTGTATTGGATCATCCAAGGCTGAGAAATAGGGGTTTATGATGGTGGCTGAGGTTAAATAGCTGGAGAATTTCATCCTATTGTTTCGTATAATCATTTTCTGCAACTCTGGTGGTACATCTGTGGTACTTTTGGTTTTAGTATTGTCTTCAACAACACTAATTTATTTGTCGATATAATTGATATTTGATACATATGCAGCTATGTATTGGATGAGGGAAAACTGGAATTTTTGAACTTCTAGAACTTTCCTGAATTTAGTATCAGTGAACCAATGAATCCTACTGAATATATCGATATTCTGCAGGTTAAACATAAGAATAGTTAAGTTTAGAACGATATATACTGGGTATAAGGATAGCTGAAATGCAGCCGAATCCAATAGATTGCTTTTGAATTTGGATGAATGGCTGAAGCCGCCCCTAGAAGGTAATGGTTTCATATATAGTACTATCTATATAGTAATATTACTGAACTGCTTGTTCTATAAGATATAGACTCTAACGACCAGAGCATGTATATTGAAAATGCTTCCTTCAATCGCAGTTTTTTGTATTATCTAAAAGGCACTGCTAACTTAACGACCAGGTCTCGTTCCAACGACGTAGTCGTAAAATATCTCTAGCTATTGTTTCAATGTCACCAAATTTGAGACATCATCAAACAAGAGAATCAATCTGATAGTTTTAATGACTCATTTGATATGATCAGTTATTCATCCTCAGTAATTTATGTGGAGCGCATGTGCTCGGTTAGCTTTCCATATACATTTTTTATAGTTCGAACGTATATGCTTATATCCCCAAGAAACCTAGACTTGAACTTATCCCATATACACCGATGTTATAATGATGCAGTTTAGCAATTTTTACGTATGAAGTTAGTACAATACATGTATTTATTTACTTACCTTTTCCGAACAACTTTGGGGGCAGTAGCCGACGCTTAAAGTGCTTCTTGCTTTAGGTGGAATGAAATGAAGCGTCGGCGAAACAAAATTTCCAATTGCTAATACACCTGCATCGTTTTGCCTTAAAGTTGCAGTGTAGATAAATCGCAAACCTGAGCTGTCAACGATATCTAGAATACAATGAAATGAATTTGTGTTTGCTTGTTGGCCGTTTTTTTTCGCTATACAAAGCCAAACGGGCTAAACCCGTCCCGCGAACTGAATTTGTGCGGCCCGCGGGAAGCTGTGGTTTTTGAATAGAGTACGGCCCGTAACAGGAATTCAGGGCCANATTTTTATTTCGTTTATTCTTTGTGATATTTTGATCCTGCATATTAGGTTTAGACTGCCCAAAATGCATCTAATTAATAGCTGTATACTCCTAAATATGAACCAAACTTAAAATGCCGTTTTTTGTAAGCGTCCCGGTTTTTAGTTATAAAAATATGGTAGCCCAATATATCATGTATGTTTAAGTTTCGTTGTGCACCGTGATAGAAAAGATTGATTGCGGCCCTAACTTCATTTTAACTGAACGGACTCTAGTTTATTTGAATGTAAGTCGGTCATAGGTTGACAGGTAGTAGGTTAGCAATAAAGAAATATAGAGCATAGTTTATGAGGGTTATTTCTGAAAAAACTGTGTGTGAGTCAGATGTCTGTGTTGTCATACCCTCGTGAGTGTTGCTATTGTTTCGCTTATGAGTGCGTGTCCCCGCCTGCCATACGATTTATTTATTTAATTTTTGTTGCGTGGTCGTAAACAGGGTTGTGAAATCGGAGCTGAAGATTTAGCTACGTTATAGCTGAATTTCGGAGTCAGTAAAATATCGTAAATTTCTCGTATATACGGTCGTCGTAAGTCAGTAACTCTATAATATAGACTAGAGCAGGGGTCGGCAACCTGCAGCTCCCGAGCTTTCTCATGTGGCTCTTGGCTTCTTAAATATTTTGCCAAAATAGTTTTATTCAAAATTGTGTAAATTTAATTGAAGTTTAGTTAGACATTAAAGATATTCTTGAAACTCAGAATACATTTGCCTCATGGTTAAAATCATTATTCCAGTTACACTGGATGCATATTCAATGAAGTATACCATGATATTTTGTTCGTATGGCTCCTCAAATTTTTAAACTAGATAAAATATTTAATATTTGTTTCTTTGCCATAAAAAGGTTGCCGACCCCTGGTCACTAGAGTATCGCGAGCGCCGTAGTTACAAAATTCAAAAACATTTCCTTGTAAGCTGTAGAGATATTTGATAAAGAGATGTTCATCTTATAATCGAAATAAATACCACTCTCTATTGTTGAAAACCTATTTTCAAATCTTTTTTGTAATAAGATTTTTGTTGCCAAACGTCAGTATTTCTTACCGTTACGTGAGCGACCCCGTCTTTCACCCATCCAACGATAATATCAGCCCCAGTCATCGCCCCATTCGGGGAGAATCCGATGCCAATCCAGCCTTCTGTCTGTCCTTGAACCTGGAACAATTTTAAATAATTTAAACACATTGCGCAGATCATCGCTTCAGAGATTCGCGAATGAAAATATCATGATTATACAAGGCGCCACAGAAGTCACTAATACACATCGATGTCCATTTTTCTTTTAAAATTTGCGTTCTCAGCAAACTTTTAGAGTGAATAAGTTTAATGTTAGTGTCGTCACCATAATAACGGAGGTCCATTTTCAGCTCAAACAACGAAAAAAATCTTAAAGAATGCTTTTATTTTATCTCAAAGTTAGCTCAGAATGGACGAAAATTTAAAAAAGCATATAGTATATATTAGTATATAGTATATATTGTTGTAGCATTACCTCGAATGTAATATCAGTATCATTGAAATTCCAATATAACTTTATATTGCCAGATCGTAGTGTTGCCTGATGTGTATATGTCTCTGTTGGTTCTAATTGAGCGCATACACATGCACAACGCGAGCACCGTGGTTAAAAAATTCAAAAACATTGCCTTGGTAAAGCTGTAAAGATATTAGATAAAAAATTTATAGTACTTCAAAATTGAAGTCTTGGTCACAGCTGTCGTGTTAACTTTTTCCATAGCTACGTTTTTCCTGCGTAACTACTTTACTCGGTTGCCTAGACCTAGCTCTAGTATACCTGCATACCTACCGATGTACACTGCAGTAGTTCGATACGCTTGCTATATATTACTCAACGCGATGATTCATCGAATAACTACTAGTTGCTCATGGATTTTTTTCCTTTTTCGTTCGTACGTCCACACACATTTCTCCTTAACTCCTACGTTTGATGTATTTCTGTCCAAATGATTTCTAATCACCCTTAAATGAACATTTACCTATAATCGTAATCGAATTGACTTCGTTTGTAATTCTATATTTCGTATCATTTGCACTCCCTCAGGCGCCGCTGCTTGATCGGGGTTAAAATCTGATGTTGAATTCGGTTCTTCAACTCGTTGTAAATAGACCGGACTGCACCAGCTCCTTCACGCGCAATTTATTCATATCAGCTTCTAAACCCTTTCTCCCCAGCGCCCATTTTCCGGCATTTGCTTGAGCTAGCACCCTTGTTATGGCTATGCGATTCTGGTCTTATTCAGATTCTGCTAATTCAAAAATTTCAAGTTTCAATATTTCACCGAGCCTCTCCTCTGTTACAAAGCTTCCTAGATGACTTCATTCTTTACCTATAATTCTATGACGTACATCGTTACTTTACATTAACCGTTAATGTGCTCTTCAACCTTTGAAACAACGGTCCGCACTTTTTTCTTTCGGAAAAATGTCATCCGCACCTTGTCGTTGGAAAACCCCACTATTTCTATTAAAAAAAATTTGGTACTAAACAACGTCCCCGGAAACGCAGAAACACTCGTCTGCATGTGCGTTTNGAATTCGGTTCTTCAACTCGTTGTAAATAGACTGGACTGCACCAGCTCCTTCACGCTTCAATTTATTCAGCGCCCATTTTACAGCATTTGCTTGAGCTAGCACCCTTGTTATGGCTATGCGATTCTGGTCTTATTAAGATTCTGCTAATTCAAAAATTTCAAGTTTCAATATCTCACTGAGCCTCTCCTCTGTTACAAAGCTTCCTAGATGACTTCATTCTTTACCTATTATTCTATGACGTACATCGTTACTTTACATTAACGCAGTGCTCTTCAACCTTTCAAAGAACGGTCCGCACTTTTTTCTTTCGGAAAAATGTCATTCGCACCTTGTCGTTGGAAAACCCCACTATTTCTATTAAAAAAAATTTGGTACTAAACAACGTCCCCGGAAACGTAGAAACACTCGTCTTCGTGTGCGTTTCACATTCAGTCTACGTCCCTGAATACCCCGGTCTATCGATGTGACGTAAGAGTACATCCTGTGCCACAATCACAACACGCAACCACCAGTTATAAATGAAGAGAATTTTTTCTGGTAAATAGCAGCTTGGACTACGTCATAGAAGCGGGGCATTCAAGTAGAAAGTGGCTTGATGGCGGAACGAGCGGACACAGAGTATATGTTGACCGCTACTGGCTCTTTGATGAAGTTTTCGTGCATTTTACCGCAATTTATTAGAGAAAAAAATTGAGAAAGATAATAAATCATACACAATTCTCATCCGCACTCATCCGCACCACGTTTGTCATCCGCACTACAATAGTTTTCATCTGCACAAGTGCGTACCGTCACACGGGTAGTGAGTGATTAACGTTGGAATTTTTGGGAAAAGGACGCCATACTCGTGGTAAATGTAGTTGAATATCAATAAACCAATGCAACTGTGTAGTATATTACTAAAAAAAAATACCTTTGGATGACAGTACTGAAGAGTATTTGACTTGTATGATATACTGTATATATAAATTAGTCAAAAATGCCTATGAACTCATACGTGTGCATTCTAATTGGTAGTGTAATGTAGACAGGAGTTTTGAGTTCTTGAAAAGTTCTTCTTATTTTCTTTAATTTTAATCCCTTATTCGGCCTCACCAACCCTAACAAAACAAGGACCACACTACAATAAAAATACCTATTTCTTTAGTTCCCATTTTATACCTCCGGTCTTGTTCAGGTATACAAATATTTAACCTGAGCGATCGATGGATTGCTACTGTACATAACTTTTCTCATCAATCGCGATAACTACATGACAGGGCTTTTATTCCGTCGCTCGGTCCCATTATTACAAATGTTTACAAGTCACGAGGTAAGCGTAACGCTGCATGGTTTATATTGATGAGAAATTGCCTAACCGGACGTTTAAACGAAAGTTTTCCCCATAAAATCTCTTCGATTGCATCACAGAAACTCATGATACTGACTCGTGACGATGTTATTATCCCGAATTTACCCTTTACCCTAGTCCGGAACAAAAACACTTCGTATAAGGCCTTTTGAGTAGCTAAAGTATGCTAACAAACTACCACATGAGGTACCCGTAATTTTACCTTTACCCTAGTCAGGATAAAAATACTTCATCCAAGACTTTTCAAATGTTGGAATAGTAAAGCTACAATATGCGTAACCAACGTGTTAGGTAGAGGCGGACAGTGCCTACAGAAAATAGCGCATATAGCAGGTGCTATACGTCGTGGTTTTAGAAATCTGTTCAATTTACTAATTTATAAGGACATGACATAAACTACAAAGGAAAATGTAAAAAATACCCTCTATCGATACAGTTTTACGCTGTTTATCACAGTCACAGCAAGAGTTCGCCTGGTTTGGATATATAAAATTTGAAAGGCCTTCCTATGACATGCACTGAAATTTCGGCCTTATCCCCACATCTGACACCTCCTTTAGATACCCTTACCCATATATCAACTCAAAATTACAAGTCAAGCTCGTTAAGCGTCAAGCTCGTCAAGCTCATTTACCAAATTATGGCATTACACTACAACCATCATGCTTTCGCTTATTCATATTTTTACAATATGAGGACTCCTCGCAAAAAAGTTAGTGTCGATGGCGAGATTCAAAGTGGCACCAAGGGCACGTGTCATACCTTAGTTACGCCTCTGGTGTTAGGAATAGGTTTAATCAACGTGACGTTGGATTTATTGAAAAATATTCCACATTAAAAACACAACACGCGATAATATTGATACAGGTATTACATACATAAATACAACTCAAATATATATTTTTAGAATGACAACATTGAATTCTGCATAATCTGTTAGAAGTTAGAATCTTATATACGATGTAACACATGATAATTTGCTCTGATGAAACTTAACAATAAAGTACAGGCATTTCTCACATAACGACAATCTGGTTTAACGACCGCCCACTCACAACCGTTGCCTTACGACAAGAGTTTTGCAGTCAGGACGTAAATTGCTAGAAGTAGAATTAGGTTTGAAGGGAGCACAGATGCAGCTGCTGCCGTAGTTTGATCCATAGTCGCCCATTGGTCCGTAGTTGTAATCATTGCAGTCACTGTTCGGTTCATGATCGAGGTAGGAGCACAGGTGTCGACGTTTGTCATTAGTTGAATGGAAAGATTGCGAGCTTTACATTGCATTGGTTCGAACGTGTATTTCGATTTAATTTCCGGGTATTTCCGCGGTTGCAGTATCTGTTGTTATTTGAATAAATACAATAAAACGAATATAAACATATGCTATGATGGTGAATGAAATGATAGGAATGAGCCGTGAATAGTTTGTATTCACCGAATTAGATTCGTTCCGTGCAGAGCAGTAACTAAACTGTGACATTTCCAGGACATCGCTCGAAAATTTGTCGATATTTTCCTCAGTCCAGTTGTACTGAAAAATAACATTTTATTACAAATACTGGTTGATGTATGGTCAGTTGGCGATTCTACCATGAAACTATTGAAGTTTCAAGGTTCCTATTCCAGAAGGGGACGGGGAAATAGGGAATGACTACAGATATCTCTCATTTAACGACCACGTTTCGTTTTTAAAGACCTGGTCCTAGAACGACGGTCGTTAAACGGACTCCTCACTTAGCGACCGGGATTCGTTTCAGCGACCTGTAATACATCTTTAGATATTGTTATATTGAGTCCATGAGAGTATAAAACGTTACCAAGTATCAATTTTATATTAAATTTATTATCTGGATATAAGAAATTCTGGAAGGTCGAATGTAAACAATATTTAACGGTCGTAAGTGTGAGGTACGGTCGTAGCTCAAGTGAGATAATTCAGTACAATAATTTCAACGAAAATCTGAGAGATCTAGTTGTTATATTCCCGTCATGGAACATCTTGTTGCTGGTTGCGAACGGGTCCCATAACACTTAAAGGTTTAGGCCTTAGGGTACAAAAAATGTAGATCCGCCACTTGGTATGTTGTATCAATAACTCACCGATGACATAACTTCCATCACTGTTTTTCCTATAAGAGCTGCTGGTGATGGAGCTGTCACTTCATAGTTACGTAGAGAATCAAAGGTTCCGTCTTTAGATACGTCTAGTTTCCTGTGAATGGTAAATGAAAAATATATATAATATATACAGTAGGATCTCGCAGTACTAGTCTAATTCGTTCCCAGATCGAGCTCGTATTACAATTTTCTCGTAATCCGTTTATGTCAATACCTAAATAGTATATAGCTAAATAGTAAGTATAAATAGTGTATTCGATGCGTATCAATGTTTGAGCACTATGTATTGACTTGGCTTGGTCGATGGCTATGTAACAGGACTGTGTTTGCATGATTGCGCAATTATCTTGTGCAACTTATTACGTAAGGAGAAAGGTTCGATCGTTTCTTTTCTGTTATCCCAGACGATTATGAATATATGGACGTGTAGTCGGAACCAGCACGAAATAAAACGTACCAGGAACAAGTTTACGCTCGTTTTTGTAAACTATTTTGGTAATTTTTACAGTGTAGGCAAAGTATTTTGCCAAAATCTTAAGGAAGGCCTGCCTTCTTGCCAGCCTACCTTGCACACTTGCTTTCTAGGCTTATGTTGTGGTACTTACTTTGCATTGTAGATGTCGAAATATCGATAACTTTCATAATTTGAAGGTGCGGACGCACAAAATCCAAAATCTATTTTCGGATAGTACAGTAGAAACGCGATACACATCTCCTGGTATGTGCTGAGGCCTCCCTGAAGATTAAAAAACACTTTAAATAATTCAAGAATAACTGAAAGCGTACTTTATGAAGTGATGTAGTGTTTGAAATACAAGTCTGAGAACCCACATTAAAAATTGAATTACGAGTCTATCAATGACAACAGTGATGTGGATATTACCGTGCATAATGTTACTGATATCGGTAGGGTACATTAGTTGTTTTAGGGTGAACAATAACATTAGGGAAGGCGTAAGTGCTTATATGACACTCGATAAGCCGGAGTATATGTATCGATAATAGTGATGTGTATATTATGATGATTCTCATCGTCAGGTCCCTAACTGGAGCAATTTAGAAATGATGTGATCAGAATAATTTTTTCACAATAAAATATTTCTTATTTTAAATTAGGCTTTTCAAAATGTATTTAATGCTCATGTGGTTGTGCGATTTATTTATTTATCTCCCCAAGTACGATATACTAGACTAGACTACTAGAGGATATAATATACATTGGGATTTACCTCGGTCATTTCAGTCCTATCTTCAGTGTTATAGACACATTCCATTCTTGTATGATCAGTCGCACCTATCAGTTCGATCGCTGGTTCTAGAATTCTACTTTCTTGGTAATTGAAATCGTAAGAATCGTCATAAGCCATATAAGGAAGTTCTTCGTTGTTCCTGAAATTAAATTTTTGATATGGAATAGGACCTTGCGATGTTGTTTATAGATCTTGTGGTCACTAGTTTCCTGTATCCTATATATTTTTTTGACCTTGCGATCCAAATCGGGAACGAGTCTTCAGTTACTATTAATAACTGTCGACTATATTCAGACGTACCTGAAATGTCGAAGTCTCAAATTTCTTCCAGCTAAATGACTGTGCAGAAATACCGAGTTTACATGGATTCGGTCGACGTCAGAATCATTCATTCTCTGAAATTGATAAATTATAAACATTTTATTTAAATAGCACAGCGGGGCTTCACAATGGGGGCCAGGTGGACCCCATAGGGTTCACTGCGCGATTACATGGGGCCAAAATGTTGAATTATATTGAAATGATGCATTTCATGAAAGTTGGTGAATAAACCGAAATATCCTTGTATGCTTTTCATCAGATACTACAATACATGAACAATACTGGAAAAATACTCAATATAATGCTCGACCCTCCCGAATCTATTTTTTGTTTTGTTTAAACCGAAATTATACTGTGACCACTTACATTCTCGTAGCAACTTTGTGGACAGTAGGCGGAACTCAAAAAGCTTTCTGCCATTGGTGGAATGAACTGGAGTGTTGGATTCACAATATTACCGATAGATAATATACCAGCATCGTATTTCCTTATGTTTGAAGTGAAAACCAATCTCATGCCCGAACTGTCAATGATATCTAAAAATGTATATCATAAGTCTCTCATTCCGTGGTATCTGTTTTAACGTTGATATGAATCTTCAGTGGGGAATGATGTACTTAAAACTCCATACGGGGGACATGTGACGTATCGTCTGATCGTGTATACAGTGCCGTATAGCAAGCCTTGATTGCGCCTCGGGCAACACTAGAATCTTTTGCGCCCCCACAGATAAATACAATCCATCAACTGTTTCATAAACTATGAAGCAATCATGCAATAATCTCAGGAGCATAATAATTTTTATATACAGTACATATACTATATTTCTTTAATCTCTAAATGTATGAATGGCGAAGCAATCAAACATCTTAGGCAAATATGGCGCCCCCTGGACAACCACACCCTTTGCCCTATCAAGCTACAATCCTGCTCGTATATTATACATTCCGTAATTTATTTCGTTAACTGATGTAGTCGACCTACCTTCTCGTTTTTGTGGATTGTCGTAATGCATCTCGATTTGTATATATACTGGGTCACCATCACCACCTATGGGTAAGCCTGCTTCCTTGGGAAGGTCGATATTCTGTAAAAATACAATTAGAATATTCTACTCGAAAATGCGTATAAGGAAAAAAGTGTAAATAAGACATAAATTTAGATGTCGTGATGACAATATTGATTTTATGCCTTACCTGCAATAATGCCTTAAAGATGTATCTTAGCCTAACTATATTTTTGCTCAAACTATCAGAAAAATTCACTCACGCCTGCTCCTATAGCCCAGCCAACTAGAACGATGCGACAAGTTTTGAAGTGTTTAATTTTGGAAGTGTAACATCTGGAATCTGTGTTCAGTTCTTCTGGATTCTGTATAAACAAAAAATATTTTAACTCCATTGAGACCATGGCCTATAATTAGACATAGCTCAATAGCGAAAGGGGAGAAGAGAGCTATGACGAACTAGCGGCAAATAATTCGATTTTGGACAGCGTTACGCAAATTCAGGACCTACAAATAGTTCGAATCTGAGATTTTTATCTAATTACCTCAAGCACGTCCTTGCATTGGTGGATAAGCATGTGATGAACAATCATTTCATTTCCTTCTTGTATTATTGGTTCAAACTGAAAACAATTTATTAAGTTATTTCACATGTAATATCCTATAGAGATTTAGATGTTTTATTTTAAGGCAATTTTAGAACTGCACAATTGATTTAAGTGGCATTCTCTTTCACGATGTAAACTCACGTAATATTCAGCCTATGTATGAGTAAAACTATATCTCCTGTTATGTAAACACAGTGTTATAAGTTTTACCCATCTTAGTATTCAAACGAATAATATTCAAGTTATTTTACTCGTGAAATCCTATAGAGATGCATTTTAAGGCAGTTTTAGAACTTCACCAACTTCGTTCAAGTGTCATAACCCAGTGTTTGAGATTCTCCTTTACCATGTTGCCTCAGACAGTCGACTTATACGTATTATTACCACGTTAATATCTTTCAAAATCACATATTAATATATCATCGCCTTGTACTCACTCTTATAATATGTCGCTTGCCAGGCAGTGTTGGTAATTTAAATAATCTACAGTTGTAGTATGTTTCTTCTGCTGGAACTTGAAATTTATCGTTCACTGCGTCGAAATATTCTGTGTTCTCATCGGCAATGTTTGTTCCTATCGCTGACTCCAAGAAGTACATGCTCTTAACACCTGAGATTGTTGAAAAGATTCAAATAGTTAAAGAGTAAAAAAAGTTAACACTCTAATTTCCCGTCTATAAGGAGACACACGGTATAAGGCGCCATAATACACTACCAAATGAGAAATCTAACTCTTGCTGCTATGTTACTCCGGATATGTTGCTGTCTTACCGCTATTCGTTCCGTGATAATTTTCAAAAGTGATATCATCACCAGTAGGATCATCGTCACCGTGAGCATAGATCAAACGCTGTGTGCTTGCCTTTAAGAACAGTAAATGACGTAATTAGTATACGCCAAAGTTTTGTAATGACGTAATCACGAATATGACGTAATAACTCACGGTAATTTCCCTGTCTTTGTCGGCTTCACATGCTGCTAGTTGTCGAGTGAATTTAAACATAGTCCATCCATCACATTCTTTACCTGCGAGTACGTGAATGTTTTGTTCTGGATCTTTTGGTGGAAATGTGTTACCGACTCCATGTCTGTCCTGTTAATGAAATGATAATATATAATGTATGGCGAAGTTTCCTGGACCCTCCTGGTACAAGACTAACTTGATAGAATTATTGCAATACTGTATGAATGTAGGCTAGCTTTTATGCTATAAGATCCGAATTATACTCCCGGACATAATGTATATCTAATTTTCATATGCGTATAGTATTTTTACGAAAGTATGAGTCTGCTCCTGATTCCGTATTGAGACAGAGTGTTCAATTCACGAACGAATAATTAAGTTAGTTTTTTTAAGCTTTCCTGGATAGGATACAGTAAAATTACTGCATTCACTGTGTCACTTTGTAGCACTCTATGTATGTATGTTTGTAGTAAGTTATTGTAATATATAGCGTGATATACAGTATAATTGATACCGTTATGTAAACTCACTGCATTCATCGTGTTATATCACTACATACATATTCATGTATGTATGTATATGCAGTAAGGCATAGTAATATAAATGATATGATATATATTTAATACCGTAACGTAAGTGACCCCATCTTTCACCCATCCAACAATCATATCAGCTGCAGTCATCGCCCCAGTTGGAGAGAATCCGATTCCAATCCAGCCTTCAGTTTCCCCCTGAACCTGAAAATCAAATATTATGAAATATTGCACTCAGTAGATTTAATATTGTTCGTTGCAGTAATTCACCTCAAATGTTATATCGGTATCATTAAAATTCCAATACAACTTGAGTACAGCATTGCCAGATCTCATCGTTACATGATGTAAATATGACTCCGTGGGCTCCATTTGAGCTTCAGCACAAACATAACACCACAGACAGGCGATCAAATACTTGCAAAGCATAATTTTGTTAATGCTGTAATTAAAGGTATTGCGAAAGAATCATTATATATCTTAGGTGTGAATCTTGTAGCACTCCCGGGCCAAATACATCGGATTAGACCGCGGGCCGCACTTGCATTTCACATCGACTATCTACTAGTGACTGGCAAAAAAAAAAACGATTTGTTTTTCTTGCAAATCAAATAAATCAACTTTACATGACGCTACCCTTCGCTATTCATATAGCAAAAACAGTGGCACTGAATTCCTGTTATGGGGCATACTCTATTCAAAAACCACAGCAGGCCGCATTTGGATATAAAGAGAGAGAGAGAGAGAGAGAGATAACTCCATTTTAATAAGGGCGTTGAGATCCATAAAATAACATCGCCAAATAGCGGGGTCGCGGAATTGGTACATTTTATTACATTTGATACGGCGTATAGTTTATAGTGTGACCAACCTTGATGGAAGCGTCTGTTCGGTCCTAACCTTAATTTTCCCTCGATCCGAGACTATCTACATTAAAATCTTTGTAATAATCTGAACTAAACTGTAAACCCGTAAAGCAGAAACTGTAGCCATTATTGCATTCGATACTGCATACCCTTGATTTGTACAACACAATTACTTTATCCAGCTGACTGAAAATTATGGTAATAATCTAGAGATACTCTAAACCTGTATATCAGAAACTGTAGCCAATAAAGATAATAAAGTGCTTTTATCCGTTGTCATTGGCCTGACACTAACAGTGATATGATCATAACTGACGTAATGTTCGTTCTATTTAGACGTTTTCTATATTTACCGTCTATAAATCTTTTACTTTAGCTCACTAGGTCCCTTCTTATTCCTTCTCTATCATTTAACGCCAGGTGGAACAAGATAACTATTACCGGCTGGTGTTGGTAATCCTCATTTTCATTATTCAATAGTCAGTAATTAGCTTCCCACTGTAGGGAGGGACAGCGGTTTCCTTTCGCATGTTAAATTATGTAATGATATGGTCTCAATAATGAAAGCCATAAATAATATACGATGATGGCCGATAATTTCACATATCTTCGCATATGGAAACCTGATTACAGGATGTATTACATTATTTTCATTTTCATATTGTGGTGGCCGTTGAAGCCAGTACAAAGGTGGGTAAACCTCTTTCTGTTGCTGTCATATGAAAATATGTATGGTGTCTTTAGTATATAATTCTTTTATATAAAACCGATATTTTTGTTGCACAAAGGGAGTGACAGATGATTTATTGAATTTAATGTTATGTTGCTTAGTACTCTCGTGAAGTGCGTTATATTATATTAAATATATCTCCTATAGGCCCTCCTTACTTAACGACGATTTCCAATAACGACCGTTGGATAGTGTTTCCATATGACCGTTATGTATTTGTTTATGCAGATAATTCATTCAATATAAAACCGATACTTGGGAACTTTTCATACTATCAAGAACTCTATCAACCACCGGGGGCATCTTAATATATATACGACAAGGTCGTTAACTAAGTGAATACTCTCATCGACATATCACACCCACTCGGTGACATTGAAACAATATCTAAAGATATTTTTAATACCAGGTCGTTAAACAGAACCTAGTCGTTGAGTTAGGAGTGTCTGGATATGTATACTGTGATGACTTCACTTTGCCCTCTGAACTATTACTAAAATGATGTTCTAGTGATCTAGCTTGTGCAGGGAACTACAGTAGTCCAAAACTTGCAAATATGAATTTTATTGTATAACAAAAGCTATATAAACAGTATAGTGTAATGGAGTATATACTAATGCAGTTAAATATAGATTGGTGTACGGATGAAAACGTGAAATTATATGGTAAATAGTAAATGCCATAATCGGATAAGAGCCAAAGAATGAAGTACTGTAAAATTCTACACTATATACAGTATGTTATCTTATGTTAATACGCTTAAGATAAGTCGACAGACGGATCTCGCAGACAGCTGTTACCTGTTATTAAGCTGATCCGATTCTGGTTACTANGTAAAGAGGGCCATATTTGATAAAGCGGAGACGCCCGCGGGCCAAAAGAGGGCCCCGGGGGCCTTTTTCAAAGATGCGCGGTGCAGGGCTCTGTTTGGGACAATGTCTTTGGAAAATTTGTAGTTTTGTGCTAAAGGTTCTTGACTAGAGCGTTAGCTGGCTCATCCGTGAATCTCGTCCTTGAAGATAAACATTCAGCCCATTCAGACGCTAGCGGGCCACATTCCATTATATTTTCAGAATTTGCCGCGGGCCAATAAAAAATGGTTCCCGGGCCGCATTTGGCCCGCGGGCCGGACTTTGGACACCCCTGCCCTACACTATACCCAACTGATACGAAAATAAATGTGAATATATTGGTTTATATATCTCGAACGGTCTCTATTCCAATGTTAGTTAGTGGATACATCTTCATAATTCGAATCTTCTCCGAGATATTCGGTTGACGTTATAGTGGAATATGGTTTCGAATTTCCAGTGCTTGCCAGGTTCACGTAATTTCTTGGAATTGTGCTGATATCTCGAGGATCGATATAGCTGACATTTGATCGTCTCGGTAGTGTCTGTATTTCGCGCGGATTCATGTATGTGGAGTCTGTTAAAATTAAAAGATATTTTAAAGGGGAAACCTGAAGAAGTGAAAATAAGCACGTGCTTTTTTTACAGTGTAAGTCCGCTCTACTCGCCCGATTAAACGCTGGTTTTAATATAACTCTATGGTATTTCCTGTGTCTCGTGTTTTGTAGACGCCATTTGTAAACAATTCTTAAATGATGTAATGTAAGGCAGTGACGTATAGGGGGCCCCTGAATTAAGTCGTTTCGTTTTACCGATAATGAGGAAAATATAAAAATCTTGGCTTCGTTTAACGTCGTTTCACTTTCAATTTGCGCTTCACAAGAACCTCTACACGACGTTAAATGGGGAAATTCTGTAATTTGAAATACTCACCGATCGTATCATTGTGACTGACTGATGTGTTGTCATAAAACTGACTTTCTCCTTCTTCTTCGATGTCTGGAAGGTTTGCTTGATTGTTGCTGGGCTTCTCTCTAAAATATTGTACAAAAATATCTTGTTCATAACTCTGCCAGTCTAGTTTAGTCTATTTTAAATACAGAACTACCAATTGAAACACGTACTGAAATGTCTGGTTACCAGACTGCAGGGGATTACAGAAAATCATTTAAGTAATTGCCAACTGCGAACGCAAGGTTTTTAGGAAGGAATATGAATTACATTAACGGCAGCTGTTTAATTGTTGTTTGAACTTAGAACTATGGTTACCTCGACTTCGAGGTAACGGACTCTGTACCGTCTTACCTTGTTTGATTGTTCCTTTTGGAAATGAAGTATTTGATGGCAAGTCCGATCAAAACCAACGTAGGAATCAGAAAACCGATGAAAAAACTTATCGTATTGAACCAGCTAGAATCAGAATCTGAAAGAGAGCATTTTGTATCAGTTAAATGTGTTTATCTAGTGGACGCATGTTATCATGATCGCTGATAATGATATCAATCGGGTATTGTTATTAATATAAATCGGTCACAAAGTATGCATCATATTCATATCACTCATATAATGTTATCAGCCAGTCATTGTTAGCAAAATGTGACTGTCCTATAGCGATCAGAGTAAGGTGCATCCACTGTATATCATATTCATATCCTGCACTTAAGCAATGATGACAAAAATACTCGAAGATTAGCTTAAAATAGGATTTTAAAAGTCATTGGTTATTTAAACATTTCTTTGCTAGAAAGCCTGCCTCGTGTTTCGTATTTTTCGGTAGTCATCATCAACTAGTCCTTAATCCCACTCACTCAACTAAGACATTAAAGTACGGTATAAGTAGTATCAAATGCAATGAAAAATATCAGATCATTTTCAGCACTATTGACATTTCGACATAAAACCGTAATGTCTCGCAACCAGATTAAATGGCTTTTTCTGCGATGTCATTTTATTGAACTATAACAGAATAACTCCCGTGATATATATATTGTATGTCTTTATATGACTCTTATAATATTGTAATGCTGTAGCATGGTACCTGGTACGTAATATTTGTCTTCCGGTGCAGTTGTTTTTATTTCATATGACGATGATATGATAGTATAGTCTGTTGTAGCCTTTGTTGTTTCATCGTTTTGTGGTTTTGTTGTGGAACCGACTAATCGTTGACATATAAATCCGTCTAATCCGACTTTCTCGCCTTGACATACTTCACTGAACCACTTCAGATTTACATCGATTCGACACATTACGGCGCAGGTTTTATTTTCGTTGTTTTCTGGTTCGTTTTCAGCCCAGTTCATGTAGTTCAGAGCCTCCCCGTCATTCCATTTCCATGTTTCATTCCCGACATTACGTGCCCCGATGTATAAACCTGTATATTTTAATTATAATATTACGTACAATGTCATACTGTATTTATTCGCTTATAAGCCGCGCGAAATTGTGTTAAAACATTAATGAGAGCCGATTGTAAACCGATTGGGGCCCTTATTTGAAAAAAATAGCTTATAACCAATTCCTGCCTGAAACCGATTTTTTAAGCGTCTAGTCAAGAACCATTGGAGTTATGGGCGAACGAACATCCAAACACACACACAGTTCGGTTAGCACAGGGCCCCAGTTGCACTAATCGGGTTTAGTCAGGAATTTAAAGCAGTGACTTTATAAGACATCAACATGCTCCAATATATCATAAAGTACGTACTTAAACTTTCGTTAATATCCGTAACAAGTGTTTGTATGAACTGTTGAATTTCCTGTGTCTTGACAAGAGCTAATTCACCACCTGATCCATTGCAATATGATTGAGCTTCATCATAAGGCCTTGAATCAATATCAGGTGAAACATAATATTCATATTGTCCACTTGCATTCCATGTCCCACGAGCTGTAAAAAGATTTAATGATCTAGTATACACTACCGATCTATATACTATATACATACATTTTTTTCTACATTGTTATAAGTTGAATTTTCTACATTTTTAACACATAGATTCCTGTTACAAACTCTTCAGATCTCCATTCAGTTTATGTTTAATTAATTATAATCACAAAACTTTAATTTCATTTACTGTTAGCTCATTACACTCATTTAAAGTTAGCTTATGAAACCCCACTACTCCACTTGACTTTAGTTTTATTGTCGCACATCTTCGTAGTCAATATTTCGTATATAGCTTTGCAGTATATTCCAGCTTAACGACGTAGATATGTTTGAAATGCGACGTTTAACGAAACCAATTTTGCACCATAGTTCCAATGATAAAAACAAGACTTACGTTCCTATGGTATTATAATTCTGGTCCCAAAAACTTCACCAAACTTCTAAATAAAGTGCTAAAATCTCCTGATATTCACTATAAGCACGATTGAAAAGGATTTTCTAACAGAACTACTGCCATTATAAGCTAACTTGGAGCCAAACACTAAGCGCTCGCTGTACGTACATTGNAGAACTAATTTGTACGTGACTTACCTTGGTTTCTGTTTCTTGTCCTTGACATGCATTTGATCTGACTTGTGTGCTGCATGTCCTTGTTCTTGTCTGTGTTCCTGGTCCGCACGATGACGAACATTCACTCCATGCGCTCCACTGATCTAGATTTGTATTTATGTTACATTACTTTACTTACGAACTGTTTAAAAAAATACAAGTAAGTAAATCCTTGCTAAGTCGTAATGTTTGGGGCTCAAGGCTTTATGATTCATGTAAATGTACGACTTACAGACAATACGACATTTCGACTTAGAGCAAATACCGACTTTCCAACGGTTTACTATATATAGTAAGGAAATTAAATATGCCTAAAAGTATTCGCCACTAATTATGGTAATTCTACTTCGTTTGCAAATGAACTATGAACTAATGAACAAACAAATGAACTATTGTAAAACGAATTGAAGAGGTTCCACTCCATTTACAATAGAAATCTTGTGGGTGTGTATATGTAGAATAGTAGATTAGTCCATCTATGCTCAATTGGTTCCAACTTAAATGAGACATATCTCCCTATAATATTTACAAATATGTTTGGCATTACTTACCGATCAGACGTTGGCAGACGAATCCTTTTGGTCCACTCGCACCATCGGTGCATTGTACATTGTACCAGGGAAGATTTGCTTCATATGTGTAGATCCATCCCATTATAACACATGTTTCATCACTTTCGATATTGTTTGGTTGACCAACATCCCAGTTAGTATAACTCAGTGCTTCACCATCATTCCAAATGAAAGTTCCATTTGATCCAATGTCACGAAGTCCAATGAAAAAACCATATGGTCGACCTGTAGTATTGGAATAAAGGTTTAGTTCAATATTTCATCACTGTTTTATGTAGCCTGGTTATTTACCTGAATTATCAGCAACAAGTGTCTGTATGAATTGTTGAACTTCCTGTGTCTTGACAAGAGCTAATTCACCACCTTGTCCATTGCAATATGCTTGAGCTTGATTATAAGGTCTTGAATCTCCACCAGGTGAAACATAGTATTCATATTGTCCACTTGCATTCCAAGTACAACGAGCTGAAATATATAATATGGAATTGAGTATGCAGTCAAATTTAAAAGAGGTAATAAACGAATCAAAGTACATACCCCGAAAATGAAATCGAAATTTTATTATAATGCGTGCTATAGGTGATATATACTAAGAGTAATAATACTTCTTACCGTTAGTTCCTTGACTGAGCATCATCACAAATATGAGTATCAATAATTCCATGTTGGTTCACTATTTTTTCCTTGTTTCAATGCCTAAATCTAATCTCAAAGCAAGCAATATCGACTCCAAACAAATATCAGTATTCACTTTCTGCGTAACAGTATAGTTGTGCCAGACAAACAGATTAAGTTCCATTCGTGGATGCAGTAGATATTGAAACGCCTACTTGTACACCGGAACTTTTAACTATTGTTAAAAGATCAGTAATAGACCTTTCTTACTCTAGATATATAGGTGTGGGTGTTCATCCTGTCATTTCCAACTATGTCTTGTTACAGTATATCATGAGAGTCGTATGTAATGCACATGGATATAATAGACTACAGTTGCTTTATTTAAAAAAAAACAGACTTCAAGGCGGTGATTCTCAAACGAGAGGCACTAGGCTACCAGGGATGGATTTTAGTCATGGAAAATAACTTAAAGCTGTTAGCAAGCATTCTGTTACAGGTGCACTCGTATAGTTGAATATTTCATATTATGCTTCTACTATACAATAAAATAACTAGCATTGAAAAACAATTTGACTTGTGTCATGGGGCCCGTACCAAATACTCAGCACAGGCCCCCTGGATTTTCCTGGGACTGGCATTGCGTCATTGAATATATATTTAGATATACATTTGCTATTACGCTAATGAATTCAAATTCTTTACATTACCAAATCAATGTTACTTCTACAGTGTGAGTGTTATTTTTACTTGTATTTTGCTAATTTCATAGATATGCGTAGGTTCAGTTATCCGTTATTCTTTTACGATAATTCTCATATTATTTCACTGTAGAAACCGTTAATGATATATCTGCAACGGTGGATTGAATCGTTTTGGTAGGTTTGCGTGGGTTTTAGTTCTCTGTTATTTTTATAATTCCAATGTAGTAACCGCTTCCTTCGATCTCTCGAGTTCTGATGACGTTTTTCCCGTTCACAGATGTCTTGTAGTTGCCTGAAATGAGATTGAGATTTGTTGTTAGCTTTGTATGTTTTATCTTCAGGCTACATTCTGTACGGACATATTTCAGTTTCTAGACTTATTACGCATTACGAGCCCCCCAAGTGTCCATATTTGTTTCGCCCCATGCGTATTTAAATGTATCGAATCTCTCTTCAGTGATATGAGATTAAGTTGTGATAGAGTATATTTTAATCAAAATAGGAGACTATGGAGAGGTCTGTGATTGATTTCAGATTTGATATACTGCTACAAAAGTAATACTACTTTTAGGTTGATATTTAAATATGCAATGCATTGTAGAAATGCGTAGTACACTGTAGACCAAAGGTGGGCAACCGTCAGCACTCCCGGGCCAAATGCGACCCGCGAACTGAATTTGTGCGGCCCGCGGGAAGCTGCGGTTTTTGAATAGAATACGGCCCGTAAAAGGAATTCAGTGCCACTGTTTTTGTCAATGTTATATGAATAGCTACTATCTCCAATGTTGATTTATTTGATTTTTTATGCCAGTCACTAGTAGATAGTCGATGTGAAATGCAAGTGCCGCCTAATCCAGTTAAGTGTATTTAGTCTGGGAGTGCTACAAGGCCCACCTCTGCTGTAGACTGTAGTTTCAACGCGGAACGTGGGATCCATAATATTCTAATGCGTTATAAAAAGAGCCTTCTTAGGTTGGCAGGGTCGCACTGCTAGTTGTGGATAAACACTAAATATATATATTAGATTAAGAAATTGTTAGTGAGTCGGATATACTAACCTTGATCATTCATGAATTCCTTTCGTTTCTGACTGAAAATTCGATCGAGAATACATTTTGCTGGGAGATTTTCATCCCTGTTTTTAATCTCAGTGCTGCATTCCTATGTAATATAAATGTTATAACAGAGAGTAAACGGTGCCAGATTTATCTTCTTTGTCATTCCAAATATATAGAACTAATTTGTACGTGACTTACCTTGGTTTCTGTTTCTTGTCCTTGACATGTGTTTGATTCTACTTGTGAGCTGCATGTTCTTGTTCTTGTCTGTGTTCCTGGTTCGCACGTTGAGGAACATTCACTCCATGCGCTCCACTGATCTAGATTTGTATATACTGTATGTTACTTTACTTACGAACTGTTTGAAAAAATACGTACAATAAATCCTTGCTAAGTCGTAATGTTTGAGGCTCCAGGATTTACAGTTTATGTAAATGAACGACTTACAGACAAAACAACAAACCACAAAACTTACTTAACAACGGTTTACTGCAATTAGTAGGAAAATGGAATAATCCTCGCTATATATAACATATGTGTATGTATGTAAGTATCAACTTTCGTTAGTATCCACGTCATATTACACTAGGTTACAATTATGTGCATTGAAATGCATTGTCTTCGCTTTAGTATAAATGGACTCGGAATAAAACTGCTGTACTTACTAATTAAACGTTGGCAAACATATCCCCACGGTCCAAATGTAGTATCGGTGCACCGTACATCGTACCAAGGAAGATTTGTGAGCCATCTCAATATAACACAGTTTTCATCACCGAAGAGATTATTTGGTTCACCAGTTCTCCAGTTAGTATAATTCAGTGCTTCACCATCATTCCAAATAAAAGTTCCATTTGATCCAATGTCACGAAGTCCAATTAAAAAACCAAATGACTGACCTGTAGTATTGGAATAAAGGTTTAGTTCAATATTCCATCACTGTTTTATGTAGCTTGGTTATTTACCTGGAATACCGGTAACAAGTGTTTGTATAAATTGTTGAATTTCCTGTGACTTTACA
Organism: Halocynthia aurantium; assembly: GCA_013436065.1. Lineage (NCBI taxonomy): Eukaryota > Metazoa > Chordata > Ascidiacea > Stolidobranchia > Pyuridae > Halocynthia > Halocynthia aurantium. The sequence goes on along the minus strand of QXVX01000591.1, from coordinate 6,026 downwards.
AGAGCTATTTCACCACCCTGTCCATTGCAATATGCTTGAGCGTCATCATAATGCTTTGAATCTCCACCAGGTGAAACATAGTATTCATAATGTCCACTTGCATTCCATGTACCACAACCTGAAATATATAGAATGGAATCAGGCATGCCAGATATTTATATTTGCACAGCAAAAACAACATTCCGAATTTAAAATAAGTGATAAACAAATTAAGATGAATACCCGAAAAGGAAAAGGAAATTTTTACAATGCCTACTATAGGTGGAAAATATCGTATTTAAAAATGCCTGTGCTTCATCGTGCATTTCCAGATCACTGTTTCAGTAATAAATGATATTTCTTACCGTTAGTTTCTTGAAAAAGCATCATCACAAATAAGAGTATCGATGTTGGTTCCATGTTGGCTCACTATGTTTCCCTTGTTTGCAATAACTGAATCTAATCTCAAAGCAAGCAATATCGAGTCACAACAAATGTTAATTCTTCTTTATTTATTTTCTTCGTAACAGCATAGTTGTGCCAGACAAAATGAATTTAGTTATATTCGAGGATGCTGTAGATATGTAAACGCCTACTTGTACGCCGGAAAACATATTTTTCCTATAGTTAAAAGTTCTGTAATAGAACAAGCTTCTAGACCGTTCTTATTCGAGATATATATGCGTGGGTGTTTATCCTGTATTTCCAACTCTGTCTGTTTACATTATAACATTATATTATGTACATTGGTACAATAGACTGCAATTGCTATGGTCATATAATGATGGATATAGTGGATATTCGGCAAGTCCAGATTAAGCCAATGTGGGCCAAGAGCAAAGCTTATGTGCGAGTCCCCAATTAAATGCACATACCACAATTGCTGGTTAATAGACTTGATTGAAGAAAATAATTTATCAAATTGCCAACTATGAATGCAAATACTAACCAAGAATTATACATTTCATGTTTCGGCTGTTAGTTGACCATAACATTATTAAATTAACCCAATACACGAAACTAGTCGTAGAATCGCGGTACCCGTAGCATTTACTACTCTTTCTATTATGTTATTCTGGCACTGCCGATATATAAATATCATTGTCGGATCGTGAGATGCCGATTTCACTGTAGACAGCTTGCAAGAAAAATTTACCAGAAGTTAAAAATAGCGATTCGTAAGCTTTAAACAGCGCGCCTAGCCGACTCAAGATACGAACATTTTTTCATTAAAGTTTATTGATGATTTGTCCACTAAATATTTGTTTAATAGCATGATTTTTATCTTCTCAATCATTTTAAAACAGTAGATAGATGATAAAGTTATAAGTAGTAACAATAGTAAGTTGTTGGACTGTTGGCATTCTGTTACAGGTGCCCTCGTATAGTTCAATATTTCTTATTATACTTATACTATACAATAAAATGACTAGCATTGAAAAACAATTTGACTTGTGTCATGGGGCCCGTACCAAATACTCAGCACAGGGCCCGAAATATCCTGGGACTGGCACTGCGTCATTGAATATATATTTAGACATACATTTGCTATTACGCTAATGAAATCAAATTCTTTACATTACCAAATCAATGTTACTTCTACAGTGTGAGTGGTATTTTCACTAGTATTTTGCTTTCAGGTATTTTAATTTCCTAGATATGCGTAGGTTCAGTTATCTGTTTTTCTTTTACGATGATTATCATATTATTTCACTGTAGAAACCGTTAATAATATATCTGCAACGGTGGATTGAATCGTTTCGGTAGGTTTGCGTGGGTTTTAGTTCTCTGTTATTTTTATAATTCCAATGTGGTAACCACTTCCTTCGATCTCTCGTGTTCTGATGACGTTTTTCCCGTTCACAGATGTCTTGTAGTTGCCTGAAATGAGATTGAGATTTGTTGTTTGCGTTGTATGTTTTCATTTAGGCTACATTCTGTACAAACATATTTCAGTTGCTACAAAAGTAATGCTATTTTTAGGTTGATATTTAAATATACAATGCATTGTAGAAATGCGTAATACACTGTAGACCAAAGGTGGGCAACCGTGTAGCACTCCCGAGCAAAATGCCACCCGCGAACCGAATTTGTGCGGCCCGCTGGAACCTGCGGTTTTTGAATAGAATACGGCCAGTAAAAGGATTTCAGTGCCACTGTTTTTGTCAATGTTATATGAATAGCTAAGCAAAGCGTCCCCAAACTTGATTTATTTGATTTTGTATGCCAGTCACTAGTAGATAGTCGATGTGGAATGCAAGTGCGGCCTGTCGCCTAATCCAGTTTAGTGTATTTGACCTGGGAGTGCTACAAGGCCCACCTCTGCTGAAGACTGTAATTTCAACACGGAACGTGGGATCCATAATATTCTAAAGGGTTATAAATAGCTGTTCTAGGTTAACCGGTTCGCACTACTAGTTGTTAATAAACACTAAATATATATTCTAGTTAAAAATATTGTTATTTGGACGGATATACTAACCATCATCATTCACGAATTCCTTTCGTTTCTGACTGAAAATTCGATCGAGAACACATTTTGCTGGTAGATTTTCATCCCTGTTTTCAATCTCAGTGCTGCATTCCTGTGTAATATAAATAATAATAACGAAGAGTAAACGGGGCCAAATTTATCTTCTCTCAAATATATAGAACTAATTTGTACTTGACTTACCTTGGTTTCTGTTTCTTGTCCTTGACATGTGTTCGATTCAACTTGTGTGCTGCATGTTCTTGTTCTTGTCTGTGTTCCTGGTTCGCACGTTGACGAACATTCACTCCATGCGCTCCACTGATCTATATTTGTATATACTGTATGTTACTTTACTAACGAACTGTTTGAAAAAATACGTACAGTAAATCCTTGCTTAGTCGTAATGTAAGATATGTAAACGCCTACTTCTTCACCGGAACTTTTAACTATTGTTAAAAGTTCAGTAATAGAATTAGCTTCTAGACGTTTCTTAAATCGAGATATATAGGTGTGGGTGTTCATCCTGTCATTTCCATCTATGTCTGTTTATAGTATAGCATTAGAATTGTATATTATGTCCATTAATATAATAGACTGCAGTTGCTTTATTTAAAAAAAAAAGCTTCAAGGTGGTGATTCTCAAACGGGAGGCACTTGACTTGAAACGTTGACAAGCAAGCCATTATTTGCTAGTAAATATGATAGATATCAGTAAATATCAGTAGATTATTCCATCTATGCCCCATTGGTTCCGACCTATGTGAGCCCTATAATATTTACAAATATATTTGGCATTACTTACCAATCTGCCGTTGACAAACAAACCCTCTTGGTCCATTTGAATCAGTGGTGCATGCTACACTGTACCAGGGAAGATTTGCTGCATATGTGTAGATCCATCCCATTATGACACAGATTTCATCACTCCCGATGTTGTTTGGTTCACCAACAGACCAGATAGTATAACTCAGTGCTTCACCATCATTCCAAATAAAAATTCCATTTGATCCAATGTCACGAAGTCCAATGAAAAAACCATATGGCCGACCTGTAGTATTGGAATAAAGGTTTTAGTTCAATATTTCATCACTGTTTCCTGTGGCCTGATCATTTACCTGAATTATCAGTAACAAGTGTTTGTATGAATTGTTGAACTTCCTGTGTCTTAACAAAAGCTAATTCACCACCTTGTCCATTGCAATATGCTTGAGCGTCATCATATGGTCTTGAATCTCCACCAGGGGACATATAATATTCATATTGTCCACTCGGATTCCATGTTCCACGACCTGAAATATATAGTATGCCATAGATATATATTCATACATAAACACCAAAATGTCTTTGAATCAATTATCGTATTTTCTTGTGCACAACAAGAATAATATTCAAATATAGAAGAGGTGATAAACAAATTAAGGTACATGTCCCGAAAATGAAATTGAAACTTTTTACAATGCATGCTGGTTGGGAAATACCGCCATATCGAGTCGCGACAAATGTCAATTCTTTATTTATTTTCTGCGTAGCAGTATAGCTGTGAGTTGTGCTAGACAAACAGATTAAGTTCCATTCGTGGATGCTGTAGATATGTAAACGCCTACTTGTACGTCGGTAAACATATTATTTCTAAAAGTTCCGTATTAGAACAAGCTGCTAGACCGTTCTTATTCGAGATTTATAGGTATAGGTATTAATAAGTTGTTTTTATCCTGTATTTTCCAAATATGTCTGTTTATAGTATAATATTATAATTGTATACCATGTACATGGATATGATAAACGGTAGTTGCGGTTGAGGTATATATCCCTATAATATTTACAAATATGTTTGGCAATACTCACCGATTAATCGTTGGCAAACAAATCCCCTTGGTCCATTTGCACCAGTGGTGCATGCTTCATTGTACCAGGGAAGATTCGCATAATATGTGTAGATCCATCCCATTATAACACAGGTTTCATCACTTTCGATATTGTTTGGTTCACCAGCCATCCAGTTTGTATAACTCAGTGCTTCACCATCATTCCAAATAAAAGTTCCATTTGATCCAATGTCACGAAGTCCAATGAAAAAACCATATGGCAGACCTGTAGTATTGGAATAAAGGTTTTGTTCAATATTGTATCACTGTTTTTTTGTAGCCTGGTTATTTACCTGAATCACTGGTATCAGTAACAAGTGTTTGTATGAATTGTTGAACTTGCTGTGTCTTGACAAGAGTTAATTCACCACCTTGTCCATTGCAATATGCTTGAGATTCGTCATAAGGTCTTGAATCTCCACCAGGTGAAACATAGTATTCATATTGTCCACTTGCATTCCATGTACCACGACCTGAAATATATAATATGCATTTGAGTATGCAGTCAAATTTAGAAAAGTTAATAAACGAATTAAAGTACATACCCCGATAATGAAATTGAAATTTTTTATAATGCGTGCTATAGGTGGTAAATATCGTATTCTAAAATACCTGTACTTGTTCGTGCACTTACAGAACATTGTTTCAGTAATAATGATACTTCTTACCGTTAGTTCCTTGACAAAAGACCATCAGAAGTATGAGTAACAATGGTTCCATGTTGGCTCACTATTTTTCCCTTGTTTGCAATGCCTAAATCTAATCTCAAAGCAAGCAATATCGAGTCGCAACAAATGTCAGTATTCACTTTCTGCGTAACAGTATAGTTGTGCGAGACAAACAGATTAAGTTCCATTCGTGGATGCTATAGATATTGAAACGCCCACTTGTGCACTGGTAAACATATACTTTCTATGTTCAGTAATAGAACAAGCTTCTAGACCTTTCTTACTCTAGAGTCTAGATATATAGGTGTGGGTGTTCATCCTGTCATTTCCAACTATGTCTGTTTATGGTATAACATGAGAGTCGTATGTAATGTACATGGATATACTAGACTACTGTTGCTTTATTTAAAAAAATAACAGGCTTCAAGGCAGTGATTCTCTAACGAGAGGCACTAGGCTACCAGGGAGGGATTTTAGTCATGGAAAAGAACTTTAAGCTGGGAATGTACTGTGGTGTATGTATATAATGAATGAGCATTATCATAATCCTAATTATCCTATACATATCGAATTACACTTTCGTGTCATAATTAGTTTGAATAATTACCAATATAAAAGCTTACATATATGCATATAACGGTACAGTATATTAGTAAAAATATCACTAGATGGCAATTCAAAGGGAGGGGGAAAACCCGGAAACACTGATCTAGAGTTTATCATTTCCTTCGTCCTGAATCCCTAATATTTGTAATTTTACTAGCTTATAAGAAAATTCTGAAGTGAATCTGTAATGAAGAATAGGCAGCAATGTGTATAGTGACTTTCAAGACAACCTGTATTCGGGATAATATATACAATATACAGCAACATATATACATGACAGAAATCACAAGAAAGCAAATAAAATACAGTAGAAGCCGCTTAATATGACCATGGATAATATGCCATGCCGCTTTGTATAACCATTTTAGTACGGTCCCGAATTTCGCCATACAAAATTCTCCGTTCATTATGACCAAACTTCGGATATTATGACCC
>QXVX01000588.1:0-16558 GCA_013436065.1 Halocynthia aurantium | reverse complement strand
AGAAAATTTTAGGGGTGAGAATGAGAACTTACAAAACTAAAAATGATGTTAAAATGACAAAGTTTATTGGTAAAATGGCCTACCAAGCAGAGAGGATGTTGAAGTGATCCCAATATATTTTTTTGGATTACTTTAAGAATTTCTCGCTCTCTCTCTCAAACTTATTCAGAATAAAATATTGGTAATCAAATACTGGACTGTACTTCATTTGATGTCAAAGCAATAAATCTGCATCTTAGTCAGTGAAATTGTGCTTAAGCGAGATTGAGTGAGTAAAAATTAATAAAACATGTAAACCAATGCATAGCAATACCAATGGAGAATAAGCTTTGTGTAAAGTATATTTTACCTTTCTTGTTGATAGTCAGCGGCTTTCCTATGTTTTTATTAAAGTTAGTGCCAGGGGTGTGATAAATAGTATTTATCTTATATTGAATTCCGTTGGATCATCAAATATTGTCCCAGGATTATGACGACCGATTGATGATCCAGGGAGACTAACCGTATTGCTGCACCACTACACGAAGGACACCTATCTCGATAACATACACATCTCGGATATCGAATGCAGCTTCGATAGACTGTTCCATGTTCAGTTGTATCAACTTGCCACTAACCATATGAAAGAGGACATAAATCGTAACGAAACTCAAATGTAACGAATTTTATGTACGGGTTTTGGTATGACGATGTCCAGAATAAAACCAGGTAGAGTGACATTGTGAAAGATGTTCGCTTAGAGAGGATAATGTGCTGTGATAATTTAAAAAAATGGATTTAATATAAGGGTGATATTTCTAACATGAGGCATATGTGACGCACCAGCCGTTCTAGTAAAAGTTCGTTAACTTTTTGACTCCGTCTACCGGACCAGCGTTACTGACGATTACTGTAGAATCGTTTCTGCTTAGAGTTCTGGCAGCTGATAACACAAACACACACAGTCAGTACTTCAGCTGCATTTATTATTGTGCATTCGATATACCAAACTACGTTGTTTATGAATGTTAATACGTCAGCTTGTTCCATTTTAATATCATACAATTTTTTGCAATGAATGAATCATTTTTGGTACTCGATATTTAACAAAACAGGATGCATATATAGGTTTATGGGGCAGCTACTATTAATCCCTCTATACAGGAGGATAAAACCACAGATAATAAATAAAAATGGATTCGAAGCAAGCAGGATATCCAAAATGATTTCATTGCAGGATTATGCACTTATTTGGGTCTATTTGTTTTAAATCCCTTTAAGAGAACGGATGTTTCGATGAACTGGTATACATCCCCACGTCTTCTTTATATAAAGCGCACTATCATTGAAAGCCTATCACGGCACTACCAGTTATTCCTCTTCAGGTACGATACAGAAAGGTTGACAGATTTTTAACTGTTGATAGTAAGAACTGTAAGAACGATGTCCTCAACTATGACTGCATTTCTGTTGTCATTTATGTGTTTTGCATCCATCAACATCGGTGTAACAAGTAAGTACCTTCGATTCCTTAAAGTATTCGGACAACTGCAAACAAATTAGATGGTATGGAAATCTAACGCACCGTAACCTACGATCATAAATGGGACCTTGGATGATTTTATACAGTTTCCCGTAAACAAGCCCTGGACGATAATTCGGAAAATTATGGTATTAGGAAAGCCAACTTTATTTCAAAAAATAAACACCCATGGGCTTATAAACGAGAAATTGCCTAAACCCCAAATGTACACGAAGTGGATTTTGATCTGCAAAGAAATTTCTGGTAATTACAACGTAAACAGCTGCTCTATTTCGTGATAAATCATCAAATTCGCGATTCCAATATGCATTTTTGATGTTATATCAAAAATTTCATATCACAGCTTACTATCTCATGTTCTGTTCTGTTCTCATGTTCATGTTCTTACTCTTTTCTGATATCACTATTGCAGGAGGTGCTGCACTAGATTTGATATTTATAGTCGACGCTGGAATGAGTACTCCTGATGGAAGCGAACTACGAGACTTCATACAAAACGTCGTCGGCGGTATCGATATAACTAACGAAGTACAAGTGGGCTTGATCGGTACTAACACTCCGAACGTTCCCGTTAGCAACCTCACGTTTTGGACCGACCAAGCTGCGTTTAACGTAAGTTTTGTTTTCTTTTCAATTCAATATTACGCCCTAACTGTTGTTCAGGCATCCCCAATGTAGGAGGAAAGCACTATTCCTCTCCTCCTCATTAGTTTACTCGTATTTACTATATTCTACTCTCGCATTCAGACAATTATTAGCTTGGTTTCACTTGTACTGCGGCTATACTGGACAAATTGTCTTAATATTTATCACCACTATCTTACTGCTATGTGTTGGTTCAAAGTTTGTATAAATATTATACAGACTTGGACTAAATTTGGGTCATATATCAGCAGTGGTACTGTTACGGGAGGTTTCCTGCATTTTGACTGTTCAGACATGGCAACCTCACGTTAGAACAAACACTTACCTCACCTCACAGTACCTCATGATTTTATTTCTCCTATTCCTAAGAGGACGAAGAACTATTTTTTGGGCATGGATTAGAATAGAGTTTTAGGTTTTGTATCGCAACGTTAAATTCTATACTCATGGGAATGAATAAGAGTACATAATACATATCATGTCATTACCGATATAATATGTCGCGAAGCGCCGTTAACACCTCTTTTTCGTTCCGACTATGAAGTAAAAAGCATTTTTTGAATCGGTAATAGAAAATATATGCAGTTAGGTTTCGGTAATAGATTTGCCTTCCATAATGAACTATTAAATTTAAGATATAGTCTAATTAGTTATATATATGAGTCAGGAATCGCATGTGCATTGAGGGGTAGAGTAAAGTACTACCCAGCGGAGAGCATGTACTACCAAAAATACATATCGATCGCCTCAGTATTACTAATAATAATGCATTCGTTTTTACAGACGGCATTATTTGGTATCAATCCAGATGAGAATGTTCAGGTGACAGCTGCCCTTCAAACTTCTGCCAATCTATTCGCTTCATCATTCCGGGCTAATAACTGCTCAACTGTGCGTGCTTTGGTTATAATCGCGAGAAGGTAAGGATTGTATTTGATTTATAACGAGAGCAGAGAGCGAAGGGGTGCACCGTGTACTATGGTGGGATTTTATATCTTTTCATGGCCGGATTAACATGATAGCAAGAACAGCTAATGCTTCGATCCCTGCGGTTTTATGTTTCTGTGCATCAGAATATAGGATTGAATCATAGTAGTGCTGATCGTTCATTATTTCAGTTTGTTAGGCTTCTACTTAGATATAAAAAACATTGTCTGGGCGAACTCAAACACCACCCCGGGCTGCATAAAGGACCCATCCTGTAGCGTCTGTGAATTACAATGAAAATAATAAATTTGTGAATTTAAATTTACCAGAGACCTCTGTCATTTTACACATAACACATATGATTGGCGGGAAACTGAACGAAAATATACTGGCGGTGTGGTCATCGAGTCCTTGATTTAGATCAAGGTTCGCTTGTAGTGCCTGCTCAGCTCTACAGAGGTTTCCCGGATTCTTGCGCCAGTAGAGTCTGTGAGAGTCATTTTAAAATGCCCCTGTGTACGTTGCTGCTGTTTGCGCTGCTGTGTGTTGCGTGCACGCGAAGTGTGCGGTTTTATTTAATTTGGAAATTATGTATCTTCGTTCATTTTACAGAATAGATGACGGCGGAGCAAGTGATGTAGATTTTTCAACTGCTTTAAGCAACTTGCAGAGCAATCTTGGTGTTATAACATACGGAGTTGGAACTTCAAGTGCGATTCATTCAGCACTTCCTGTAAGTTATTTTTCATTTATAATATATCGAAATCAGATCATTAGGAACTGAAACTACCAATTCTTTACTTATCAGGAAAATGGATGTTGAAACGGTGCAGACTTATTCTTGTAGTTTATTATAACTTTTATTAAAACACAAAATACAAAGATATTGATGATAGATAAGCTGCATGGAATTGCAAATACCTTTGAATTTGAAATGTTTTCGCATAAGTTAAGAGGCATACCAGAAATGTTAACAATGAAAACCAGAAATCGTTTTTAAAACTACTTTGAAAATCTAGATATATAAAAAAATCTCAATTTTCACAGTAATATTATATTAGGAAATCATTTTTTATGTATATCATCCACATCATTCTTTTTCAGGAAATATCTCAAAGTGATTCAGCACGACAGTATGCACTTAACAGCTACAGCGACTTAGGAATTAGTGGCAGGTCGGCAGACCTCGGAAGTAAACTTCTCGCCATAGAGGGTAAGTTGCAAACCATACTTCCACCTAAGCATTCCCTTTGTTTCACCCAGTGATGGGAATAAAACTTTTTGTCAATGTTATATGCAGTGGACGCCGCTGTGTTCGCTTAGTGTAAGTGGTTGTTAAGTGTGTAGTGCTTATGCTACAAGTTTTTGTGGCATAGAAGGCAAGGGTGCAGGGTAGGGTAGGGTAGGCTTTAATTTTTGCAGATCCTATAAAAATGACTGAATTGATACTAAATAGTGTAAAGTTGTCCCTGATAAGTTTTATCTTGCGCTGTTTCTGACTACAGGTCCATATATTCATTATGTAATTACATTACTTTTTACTCTTAATAGTTACAGGTTGCCAATGTGAACCGAATCCCTGCCAAAACGGTGGGACATGTGTGCCTCGCGGAACAACACGTTTTTACTGTCAGTGTGTGGGAGATTTCTTCGGAAAACTCTGCAAGTTTTGCTCTAAGTAAAGTCTCTACCTTGTATGATATCACAAGCAGAGTGCTGAGTTAGTAAACAACATTTTTAAATGCTCGACCCCTGCTCTGGATTGTATAACAGTATCTCATATTTGTGTTTATTATAACCTGTCTCTATTTGATTATAAATGTTACATATATCGGGGGACGATATCCCTTTCAAATCCAAAAAATTAATTCAAATCAAACTGCATAACAATAATTAGGTTTGACTGTACTATAATCTCCTTATATACATATGAATATATTATATTTTCACTTCACACAATCCTTTATTCCATCAATCAATTAAATGATAATTCCAGCCATTGTGATTTAGCTAAACTTAGAATGAAAGTAAGAAAATAATTTCCTCATTTTCCTACTGTTATCTCAAAACGGACATTAAAAAATATATTCAAATTACCTCATTCATAACATCTATGATACAAAAGAACATTGATGTACAACAGGGCTTCCCTACTTTTTATCGCTGTGGAACCCTTTAAAAAAAATTTGACCCCCAAGCGCTGATTTAGCCAGGATGTTTTTGGGGATTATCAAATTATACTACTGCACCATTTTAATATAATTCAACATATTTTCTGTGGACCCCCTGTAATCGTGCTGTGGCCCCGTTGGGAAGCCCTGGTGTACAAGATGAAATGCAGAGTTCGTGTTCAAATATTTGCTGTAAGTTATGGATCCTATATCAAATATATTCCTTTGAATTACTTTAAGAATTTCTCTCTCAATCTTATTCAGAATAAAATATTGGTAATTAAATACTGGACTGTACTTCATTTCAAGTCAAAGCAATAACTCTGCATCTTAGTGAGTGAAATTGTGCCTAAGCGTGATTGAATGATAAATTCGCTACAGCGATAACCATTCGTGCGTGATATTATTTCATTGATTTGACTACCACAGCCGCACACCCGATTTTCGGGGCTACACGGCGCCAACATAACCCTTTTAGTCTTCATTATATTAATTTTTGCATTACAGTACTGCAGTGCAGTCTTCATTATCCCTCAAATAACGTAGCTTCAGGTACCATGTAAAATACACTGAGGTAGGGTAGCAATTGCCAATTAAGTACAAATGCCTTCCCTGAATTTATTCTTTACTCACAGATAATCCTTGTACCCTACCATATCAGTAACAATTTCAACGTTCGTTCGCACACTTACATTTCTATCAATACAACACTGCTTAGTTTTAAATGGCAATATCCGTTTATATGTTAACGAGACGACATGCACGTACAGGTGTATTCTCGAGCACCGTCTCGCGGTTACGATTTTGATTTCAAAACTCACCCAGAGATACCTGTGCATGCGGATAGCGCGTGGCTTATTCCCATTTTAATTATATAAAATCTTATGCAATAGGATAAATGATTAATTCTCGGTGCTTGCTATCTTGCAGGTAGATAGATTCGAAGTAAACAGGATATGCTAAATGATTTCATTGTACGATTGCGTAAACGAACTATTATTAAAAGCCAACTTCAATACAACTGTATCGCGGCACTACCAGCTATTGCTATTGCTTCAGATACGATAGAGAAAGGTTGACAGATTTTCAACTGTTGATAGTAAGAACTGTAAGAACGATGTTTCCAATAATGACTGCATTTCTGTTTTCTTTCATGTGTTTTACATCAATCAACATCGGTGTAACAAGTAAGTATCTTCCATTCCTTAAATTATTTAGACAACTACCAACAAAATAGATGGTATGGAAATCTAACGCCCCCTAACCTACGAATTTAAATGAAACCTTTGATGATTCCATATACCCGGATTTTCCGTATACAAGCCTTGGGCGATAATTAGAAAGATAGGGCATTAGGAATGCCAGCTTTATTTTAAAATAAACACACATTGGCTTATAAACGAGAAACAACTTGAACACCAAATGTACACGAGGTGGATTTTTGATCTGTTATGAAATTTTCATAACTTACAATGTAAACAGCTGCTCTATTTCGTGAATTTTTTCGAAATATTCGTGGTTTCATTACGCATCTGTAATTTTATATCAGAGATTTCTATCAGAGCTTACTATTTCATGTTCTGTCATTTCTCTTTCATCTTTCTCATTTCTGATGTCATTATTGCAGGAGGTGCACTAGATTTGATATTTATAGCCGACCTTGGAGCCAGTAGTCCTGATAGCAACAATCTACTAAACTTCATACTACATGTCGTCAATGGTATCGATATAACCAACGAAGTACAAGTGGGCTTGATCGGTACTAACGCTCCGAACGTTCCCGTTAGCAGCCTTACGTTCTGGACCAACCAAGCTGCGTTTCGCGTAAGCTTTGTTTTCTTTTCAATTCAATATTACACCCTTACTGTTGTTAGGGCATCCCCAATGTGGGAGGAAAGCACTATCCCTCTCCTCCTCCTCATTAGTTTACTAGCATTTACTATATTTTACTGTCGCATTTTAGACAATTATCAGCTTATTTTTCACTTGCGCTGCAGCTATACTGGATAGATTGTTTTAATATTTATCACGACTATACAGTATTACTGCTGTGTTGAATGAAAGTTTGTATAAACATTATATAGTCTTTGACTGAATGTGGGTCATATATCAACCGTGGTACTGTCACGGGGAGGTGTCCTGCATTTTGACTGTTCAGACATGGCAGGAATGAATGAAAGTATATATCATGTCATGACTGATATACTGTCGCGTAGTGCCGTTCACACCTGTTTTTTTCGTACCGACTAGAAAGTAAAAATCATTTTTTGAATCAGTTATCGCATGTGCATTAAGAGGTGCGGCAGAGTAAAGTATTACCCAGCGGAGAGCATGTACTACTAAAAATGCATGTCGATCGCCTCAGTATTACTTATCATTATGCATTTGTTTATACAGACGGCATTAATTAGTATCAATCTAGATGAGAATGTCCAGCTGACAGCTGCTCTTCAAACTGCTGCCAATGTATTTTCTTCATCAGTTCGGGCTAACAACTGCTCAACTGTGCGTGCTTTGGTTATAATCGCGAGAAGGTAATGATCGTATTTGATTGATAACGAGATTAGCTTACAATTAGGGTAGCAGCGTGGGGAGAGGGGCGGAGAAGGGGTGTACAGCAGTGATGGATTAACCCTATAAACAGAATAAGCACGTGCTTAAAATATTAATTTTTACTGGCGGTGTGGTCATCGAGTTCTTGATCTAGTTCAAGGTTCGTTTGTAGTGCCTGCTCAGCGTTACAGAGGTTCGCCGGACTCTTGCGTCAGTAGAGTCTGTCAGAGTCCTTTTGAAATGGCTTGTGTACGTTGCTGTTGTTTACGTTGCTGTCTGTTGCGTGTATGTCAACGGTATGGTTTTATTTCATTTGTTAATTAATTTATCTTCGTTTATTTTACAGAATAGATGACGGCGGAGCAAGTGATGTAGATTTTTCATCTGCTTTAAGCAACTTGCAGAGCAATCTTAGTGTTATAACATACGGAGTTGGAACTTCAACTGCAATTCATTCAGCACTTAACGTTAGTTATTTTTCATTTATAATATATCGAAATTAGATCATTTTGAACCGAAACTACCAATTCTTTACTTATCAGGAAAATCGATGTTGAAACGGCACACACTTATTCTTGTAGTTTATTATAAATTTTAATAAGACACAAAAGATATTCATGATAAATAAGCTGCATGAAAGTGCAAATACCTTTGAATTTGAAATATTTTCGCTTAAGTTAAGACGCATACCAGAACTTTGAACAATGAAAACCAGAGGTGAATAAATCGATCCTAAAACTGCTCTAAAAATCTAGATACCGTATTAATTCGATAATAAGCCGCACGAAATGATGAAAAAAAAAAAGTTTTGAGAAGCACTAGAACAAAGGGTCGCCTACCTAAGCTTTTTCGATCATTTTTCCGTGGTAATGTCACACACAGCAGACAATATAAAACTTTCAATAAGCTTTTTATTTATTTTAACATCGGCGTACCATCGACTCATCTACTTGAAACGTTCGGCCTGTCGCTCGATTTGAATGCTTTTCTGCAGACTTAACGACCTCCATTATGAATTCCACAGTACGCACACCTTTTAATCATTCTTAAACACGATCTATTGCAGTTTGAACGTTAATGATATGGCAAGGGGAAAATGTAAGGCGCGCGAAATGAAGAAAAAAAAATATATAGTAGAACCGCGTACTACCATTGTCCGAGCAACTTGCTTTACGAGCCGCTATTCGTGAGTATTTTTGTAAGCAGCAGAAAATGACGAAAAAAACAATATAAGCCGCACGAAATGATGAAAAAAAATATATATAAGCCGCGGTTTATAATCGAATAATAACAGCAAGTAAAAAAATCTTCACTTTTACGGTAATATTAAATTAGGAAATAACTTTATTTGTGTATATCTTCAAAATCATTTTTTTTCAGCCAATATCTCAAAGTGATCCCGCACGCCAGTATGCACTTACCTCCTACACCGAATTAAGAACTGGTGGCATGGTGGCAGACCTCAGAAGTAAACTTCTTGCCATACCAGAGGGTAAGTTGCTAACCATACTTCCACCCAAGCATTCCATTTGTTTCACCCAGTGATGGAAATAAAACTTTTTGTCAATGTTATATGCAGTGGACCCCGCTGTGTTTGCTTATACGCAGAAGTTACTTGTGGCATAGAAGGCAAGGGGGCAGGGTACGCTGGCTGTGATTTTCGCAGACCCTATAAAAATGACTAAATTGATACTAAATAGTGTTCCTAATAAGTTTTATCTTGCGCTGTTTCTGACTACATGTCCATATATTCATTATGTAATGTAGCGCTGCACAATAGATTATGAATTCAGTACATGAACTCGGACAATAGCTGGATTTGAAAACATTGATCGCCTACATCGCCTTTAGATTTCATAACTTGCAAAAGTTTCCTTTATTATTATTTGACAGTTTATTGATAGTTTCAACTTTTTACTCTTAACAGTAACAGGTTGCCAATGTGAACCGAATCCCTGCCAAAACGGTGGGACATGTTTTGCTTTCGGAACAACACGTTTTTACTGTCAGTGTGCGGGAGATTTCGCTGGAGTAACCTGCGATTTTTGCTCTAAGTGATCTCTACCTTGTATGATGTCACAAGCAGAGAGCTGAATCAATAAACAACATTTTCAAATGCTCGACCCCTGCTCTGGATTGTATTACAGTATCTCATATTTGTATTTATTATAACATGTCTCTATATACTTTGTTTGATTATAAATGTTACATATATCGGGGGACGATCACCCTTTCAAATTCTAAAAGATTAATTCAAATTAGACTGCTTAAGAATAATTAAGTTTGACTGTACTATAATCTCCTTATATACATATGAATATATTATATTTTCACACAATCCTTTATTCCATCAATCAATTAAATGATAATTCCAGCCATTGTGATTTAGCTAAACTTAGAATGTAAGTGAGAAAATAATTTCCTCATTTTTCTACAGTTATCTCTAAACAGACGTGGAAAAAAATAGTCTTCAAATTACCTAATCCATAACATCTATGATACAAAAATACATGTACGAGATGGAATGCAGTATTCGTGTGAAATTTTGTTACAATTTATGGATCACTTTAATATCCTTTCCCTGGAAAATTTTAGGGGTGAAAATGTTTACCTTAAAAAAATTAAAATTATGTTAAAGGACAAAATTGATTGGTATAATGGCCTACCAATCAGAGAGGATGTTGAAGTGATCTCAATATATTCCTTTGAATTACTGTAAGAATTTCTCTCTCTCTCTCTCTCAAACTTATTCAGAATAAAATATTGGTAATCAAATACTGGACTGTACTTCATTTGATGTCAGAGCAATAACTCTGCATCTTAGTCAGTGAAATTATGCCTAAGCGTGATTGAGTGGAAATTAAAAAACCATATAAACCAATGCATAGTAATACCAATGGAAACTAAGCCTTGTAAAAAAGGATATTTTACCTTTCTGGTTGGTAGTCAGTGGCTTTCCTTGTTTTTATTCCGCATACAGATGAGTTATTTTTACCAAATCACTCGAGGTTGAGTGATATTGTAGAATTCCATTTCAGATCCTAGTAAATAACATGTCATTACCATAACGCTGTTTACTGTCCTTACACTGACTATGTAGCAATAAGCACTGTTCATCTCATACCTGTAGTAGTAGAAAATGTTTAACTGGAGTTGGGTTTCAGTCATAATTTGGCATCGCATAATGAGCTACCTAATGTAAGATGAAGTCTAATCAGCTATACAGAGTCAAACTAAACATGCGCATAATGAACGATGGAAGGTCCAACAATAATATTCACTTATTATTATTTAACGGAGAGCATATGTAGTTACCAATATGATGTATATCAGCGCTCTTAAAATGGGGTTCCGCGGAACCCTAGGGTTCCACGAAGCATTTGGAGGGGTTCCGTAAATTCTAGGGGTTCCGCATGTTACAGGGGCAATGATTATAACTTTTGAACAAAGGGGTTCCGTGAGATTCACTGAAAACATGCAGGGGTTCCGTGATGCCAAAAACTTTGAAGAGCGCTGATGTATATGGTGGGTCGCCTCTATATATTTGAAATATGTTTACCCAGTCAATGCGTGATAAAATATTTGCTACAGCGATAACCATTCGTGCGTGATATTATTTCATTGATTTGACAACCACAGCTGCACACCCGACTTTAGGGGCTACACAGCGCCAACATAACCCTCTTAGTCCTCATTATTTTGATTCTTATATTACAGAACTGTATTGCAGGCTTCATTATCCTTTAAATAACGTAGCTTCAGTACAATGTAAAATACACTGAGGTAGGTTCAGCAATTGCCACTTGAGCACAAATGCCTTCCCTCAATTTATTCTTTCCTCACAGATAGAAAGAACCCTTGTACCCTACCATATCAGTAAAAATTCCAACGTTCGTTCGTACACTTATATTTCTACCAACACAGCACTGCTTAGTTTTTTAAAATAGTAATTGCCGTGTATATGTTACCGAGACGACTTGCATGTATTGGTTTATTCTCGAGCACCGTCTAGCGGTTGCGATATTTAAACACACTACCTAAACTTAAATGAAATTTTATTATACGTACGTTTAAATAAATACGTACTAATTAAAAGTTCAGTACCAGGGGTGTGATGAATAGTATTTATGTTATATCGAATTCTGTTGAATCATCAAATATTGTCCCCGGATTATGATGATCGATGGATGATGCACTGAGGCTAACCATATCGCTGCACCACTAAACAAGAAGGTCACCTATCTCGATATCATACACATCTCGGATATCGAATGCAGCTTCGATAGACTGTTCCATGTTCTGTTTTATCGACTTGCCACGAAGCATATGAAAGAGAAAATAAATCGTAACGAAACTCTAATGTAATGAATTTTATGTATGGGTTTTGGTATGAAGATGTCCAGAATAAAAGCAGGGATAATCGAAAACTGGATTCAAGAGTACGTGATATTTCTAACATGCGGCATAAACCCAAAGAAACCCGTGCATGCGGATAGTGCGTGGCATATTCCCATTTTATTTATATAAAATATTATGCAATAGGATGAATGATTAATTCTCGGTGCTCGATATTTTGCGAAACAGGAAGCGGCTATAGGTTTATGAGGCGGCTATTAATAATTCCTTTATACAGGATTATGTAACCACATATAATAAATAAAATAGATTCGAAGTAAGCAGGATATCCAAAATGATTTCATTGCACGATTATGCAATTATTTAGGTCTATTTGTTTTAAATCCCTTTAAGAGAACGGACGTTCCGATACACAGGTAAGCATTTCCCTTTTTTTATTATTATAAAGCACACTATTATTAAAAGCCTATCACGACACTACCAGTTAATTCTCTTCAGGTACGATACAAAAAGGTTGTCAGATTTTTAACTGTTGATAGTAAGAACTGTAAGAACGATGTCCTCAACTATGACTGCATTTCTGTTGTCTTTCATGTGTTTTGCATCAATCAACATCGGCGTAACAAGTAAGTACCTTCCATTCCTTAAATTATTTAGACAACTACAAACAAAATAGATGGCATGGAATTCTAACGCCCCGTAACCTATGATTATAAATGGGACCTTGGATGATTCTATATACCGTAGTTTTTACGTAAACAAGCCCTGGGCGATAATTCGAAGAATATGGTATTATGAATGCCAAATTTATTATAAAATAAACACACATGGGCTTATAAACGAGAAATGATGTGGATTTTAATCTGTAATGAAATGAGGGTGAATATCAGTTTCATCATACATTTATATCAGAAATTTTGATCAGAGCTTACAATCTCATGTTCTGTCATTTCTATTCATTCTTTATTTATTTTTATTTCTGATGTCACTATTGCAGGAGGTGCACTAGATTTGATATTTGTAGCTGACTATGGAGGCAGTAGTATTAATGGAGGCATACTACACGACTTCATACGAATGGTCGTCACTGGTATGGAAATAACCAACAAAGTACAAGTGGGCTTGATCAGTACTGGCGCTCCGAATGTTCCCATTAGCAATCTTACGTTTTGGAAAGACCAAGCTGAGTTTAACGTAAGTTTTGTTTTCTTTTCAATCCAATATTTTGCCCGATCTGTTGTTCGGACATTCCCAGTGTGGAAGGAAAACACTAAATTGTCGCGTAGCGCCGTTCAAACCTCATTTTCGTAATAATTACGAACTGAAAAGCATTTTTCTAATGAGTAATAGTAAATATTCCTCTGCAATGATTTCAGCAGTAAATTTGTCGCCCAATATGATCTATTAAATTCAAGGAATCGCATGTGCATTAAGGGGTGAGGTAGAGGAAAGTATCGCCCAGCACTATCAAAAATACATATTGAACGCCTCAGTATTAATAATAATAATGCATTCGATTTTACAGACGGCAGTGGGAAGTATCAGTTCAAATGAGTTTGTTCAGGTGACAGCTGCCCTTCGTACCGCTGCCAATTTATTCTCTTCATCAGTTCGGGCTGATGACTGCACGACTGTGCGTGCTTTGGTTATAATCGCGAGAAGGTAGTGATTGTATTCAATTGATAACGAGCGTAGAGAGAGAAGGGGTGCACTGTGTAATATGATGGGATTTAATATCTTTTCATAGCAGGATTAAGATGATAGCAAAAACAGCTAATGCTTTGATCCCTGCGGGTTTATGTTTCTGTGTATCAGAATATAGGATTGAATCATAGTAGTGCTGATCGTTCATTATTTCAGTTTGTTAAGCTTCTACTTATAAAGCGAACATTGTCTGGGCAAACTAAAGCACCACCCCGGGCTGCATAAAAGAACCATCCCATAGAGTCTGTAAATTGCAATGAAAATAGGGAAAAATTCGTGAATTTGAATTTTCAAGATACCTCCGTCATTTTACACATAACATGTTATGATTGACGGGAAACTGAACGAAAATATATTAGTATTTACTGGCGGTGTGGTTATCGAGTCCTTGATTTAGTACGAGGTTCGCTTGTAGGGCCTGCTCAGCGTTAGAGGTTAGCTGGACTCTTGTGGGTGGATATACAGTAGAGTCTGTCATAGAGTCATTTTAAATGCCCTTGCGTACGGTGATGTTGCTTAAGCTGATGTGTGTTGCGTGTATGCGAACGGTACGTTTTTATTTCATTTGAAAAATAATTTATCTTCGTTACTTTTACAGAGTAGATGACGCTGGAGCAAGCGGAGAAGTATTTCCAATTGTTATAGGCGACTTGCAGAGCAATTTTAGTGTTATAACATACGGACTTGGAACTGTTACGATTCATCCACTACTTAACGTTAGTTATTATTTATTTATAATATATCGAAATCGGGTTATTATGAACGAGCTTAATGCTTGCTATGCGTTGAGGGGGTATGTATTTTATAGTTTTATGTACATTTCCCTCTTTAGCTGATCGAGTACATGAACCCCCAATTATGTTGCCACTTGTTCCTCTGTTTCATTATAAATTTTAATAAAACACAAAGATATTCATGATACATGAGCTGCATGAAAGTGCAAATACCTTTGAATTTGAAATATTTTCGCATAAGTTAAATACCAGAAATATAAACAATGAAAACCCGAGGGGATGTAGCGGTTACCGTTTTGGAAGACTTAATTGTTACCTTATGTCACTCTGCCGTGTAAACCATTATAAATCCACTCCCGTTAACGAGGGAGGAACTCCGCTATCATATCAAAAGGTCACGTAAAAACAAATGTAATATTTATGCTTATACTTCCAGGTTTAATTCATCAAACACAATTGTTGATATCACAATAATCATACAAGCAAGCAATAAAGTCACAATCTTATTAATAAAACCGTTATCAAGTATATTCTAAATTCTACAGTCCACGTCTCAACCAATATCACGAGACTTATTGAGGAAATAATATTTTTTGTGTATATCTTTTTCATCATTCTTTTTCAGATAATATCTCAAAGTGATCCCGCACGCCAGTATGCACTTACCTCCTACGACCAATTAGAAACTGGTGGCAGGGTGGCAGACCTCAGAAGTAAACTTCTTGCCATACCAGAGGGTAAGTTGCTAACCATACTTCCACCAAAGCATTCCCTTTGTTGAGGGGTTTTAAGTGAGTAGAGCCTATATTACAAGTTATTCGTGGCATAGAAGGCAAGGGGACAGGGTACACTGGCTGGGTAGTTTACAGACCCTATAAAAATGACTAAATTGATNTATTTTCGCATAAGTTAAATACCAGAAATATAAACAATGAAAACCCGAGGGGATGTAGCGGTTACCGTTTTGGAAGACTTAATTGTTACCTTATGTCACTCTGCCGTGTAAACCACTACAAATCCACTCCCGTTAACGAGGGAGGAACTCCGCTATCATATCAAAAGGTCACGTAAAAACAAATGTAATACTTTGCTTATATTTCCAGGTTTAATTCATCAAACACAATTGTTGATATCACAATAATCATACAAGCAAGCAATAAAGTCACAATCTTATTATTAAAACCGTTATCAAGTATATTCTAAATTCTACAGTCCACGTCTCAACCAATATCACGAGACTTATTCAATTTCCACTCTAGCCCTAGCCCAACTCCTCGCCTCACCACGTCTTGAGGCTTATTCCTATCCACTCCGCAGCTTCGTTAGTCGGCTCATCTCCATATTCCCTCCCTGTAAGCTTCTATAGTCTATAACAGTAACATTCCCCATCGGTAAACATCATGTTTAGGAAGTGATATTAGGGCATCACATGTATCCCATAATCATACGTCAGTATAACATCACTTGTTATAATGGTATTTTCCACTACCAAAAGTCACAATTATTACCGTCATTTGTTGTCTATACAATTCTACTCCCTATAGGGATTCCTAACATTGCGAAAATCTTTTAGATACTGTATATAAAATAATCCACTTTTATGGAAATATCAAATTAAGGAAATGATATATTCTGTGTATATCATCCACATCATTCTTTTTCAGGCAATATCTCAAAGTGATCCCGCACGCCAGTATGCACTTACCTCCTACAGCGAATTGGAAACTGGTGACAGGGTGGCTGACCTCAGAAGTAAACTTCTTGCCATACCAGAGAGTAAGTTGCTAACCATACTTCCACCCAAGCATTTCCTTTTTTGAGTGGTTTTACGTGAGTAGCGCCTATAGTAGTTATTCGTGGCATAGAAGGCAAGGGGACAGGCAGGGTACGCTACGTTTATCTTGTGCTGTTTCTGTCTACATATATCCATATATTCATTATGTAAT
>QXVX01000582.1:0-13094 GCA_013436065.1 Halocynthia aurantium | reverse complement strand
TAATTCAAATCATTAAAAGAAACAGTTATTATTGAGTTAGATGGAATTTCCTGATATGTAACGTTTCGTTTCGGACCATACTAATTTTTATGTTCAATGTCTCCCAAACTGCAAATAAAATAATGAATATATTCGACCTCGTCTATACTCGTATATGCTACGTTGTCATCTACGAATCTAGAAAATCACTTATGAAGGATGCACGCCATTTTATAACATAGTTACATTGCTCTTGGCACCTGTTACAGCTAAAACATTGTGACTGCAACCCTGCTAATTCAATCTGAACTGCAAACCTACTACAGACACTTAGACATCGTTCGTAAATCAACAATTGTACTAGGCATATTGCTTGTTTCTCAAAGTCATGTCGCCTGAAAGGGCAATTGGCTTCAGCCGAACCGAGATGACTGGCCGAGTTTTTCAAGCGCTTGCCTAAACCGGGAAGGAGATTATTTATGCATACCTGTCTCCTACTATAAAATCCATCAATTACATCTTGACAAAACAACAGTTAAGCATAATCATCAAATCTTATACACATACACAAATCCTATACAATACTTATTCGCGACCGAAATTTAAAAAAATTGGGAACGTCACTAGCTACCAACATAAGCAACATTCTTTGAAAAAGTTCTGGCTTATTATGCTAATCTCCAAACACCATGATAATCTACCATGCTGAGAAAGATCTAGCATCGAAGGGAGCGGAAATAAAACTACTTCATAGCCCAATAATTCATTTTAAATACTGTATAAATTTTAAAGTTAAGTGATTACTTATAGCAGTCAAGCAAATAGATCCAGCAAAACAATATTTTTGATGCCCGTCTGGGAATTATATCAGTCGCCTTCCGTGAATCACTGTCGCGGTTAACTTAAGCAGCATTTATGAAGTAATTACTTGCTCGACTGTCTGAAAAACGCTAAAAAAATTCGAAAACTATCATTACAAACAGCCGCAGAAAATAAAATATACTTGAACGGAGAATCTCAATTTCAAACTTATATTTATATACGTCATTATCAAGAGAATAATTAGACGTTGACGGTTCTTACAAAAAAAATGACCAGCGCTGAGCAGGCAAAACAAGACAGTTATATTTTCATTGTTGTTCACTAGGCTTACTTGATGTAACTTATATCACGGGCGAGCGAAGTGTGAGGGCCGGGAACTTTTTCAATATTAGCCAAACGACAGGGCCTTTCACTTAGGCAAAGTCTCGTTAAACATTATTGTACTTCTACAACAATTCAAACGAACTATGAAATTTCCTAAAATATTATACTTGATGCTGGAATACTGTACTAATAGATGCTACTAACTCATAGTCGAAGTATGTATTAAATATTAAACTTATTAGCATTGAACTGTTACTGCAAATATATATTAAAGTCCAGAATTCTACTCCCCATAGGTTACCAGCTAACAATTACAGAAAGTCACACGTACATAAGTTAAGCATGTACCACCACAATGAAAAATATATATTCATATGTACATCTAATGCTATGTAATGAACTTGCACTGCTGTCAGAGTCTGAATAATTACTGAAAACATTTGCAAACTTATTGACTACTCGCTACACTGTTCGTGACTAAACTGGCCTATAGCTACTTCGAATACGACATATACGATGTCAAATATGCCAGTATTAGACTACATAATACTTCTCCCATAATCGCCGATTTGATAGTATTACGAAAAGGCTATTACCGCAGCAGGCTGTCCAGCCATCGATAAGTATCCCGTAACCAACTGCACAACATCGAATGAGAAATTTGATCGAACTCACTGGAGTGAGGGACGCCCGGAGCATTTTTTTTACGCATCAGGGCTCAAAGATATTTTTGACGGGCAGATGGTTGAAAACTAAATTTCGCCAAGAGAATTACCAAGATAACGACTGGAGTGAGAGAGAACGAGCGAAGCGGAGAGTTAAATGACTGGGCGTTAAAAAAAATCGGCAATAATTCGCAGCGGTAACTGATTGTGCGAAAAAAATACGATTTCAAGAAAAAAACGAGCTGACCTCCGACCTTTGGTCGAGTTCAAAAAAGAAGTCAGGACGGGTCAAACTACTTTATTTTATACTTGCACAAAAGATGTATAAGACACGCGGCAATTTTTGGTTGATAGTTATAGCAGTTTAAAATCTGAATAATTTTTGAACAAGATTTTTAAGAAATGCACATACATTTGCCAGTAAAGCCCAACGATTTATTCCTTTCCTATAATAAGGGGAGGCAAAGTGATTCGATAGCAACCATATAGTACTGTGTATTAAAGTAAAATACTTTTATAAAAATAGCCTTAGAATGTTTGAATATAAAGTAGTCCTTGAATTACTATGCAAATGCAATCGTAAGTCTGAATAATCTTAATTCTAATAGGATCCAAGACCTATTTTCGAATATTTTCATCCTAAATCATATAAATTAGTATCGTAACTTTGAAGACCAAAAATCGAACAAACTGAAACTAGATAATTTGATACGATTATTATAGTTTTAGTCATTTAGTTCGAGTTTTTTTTTTGTAATATTGCCATAGCATTCATACAATACATTTATACATAGAAAATGGTATCAAAAACCATTTGAGAGCATTCTCTGAACCTTAAAAATCCCAATATAAGACCGAAGCAGTTCGTGTTAAACGACGATGCAGTGCTATTCGAGGTGAATTTCCTATATCAAGCGCCATGATTTAACGCGATATTCATTGAACGAACCATTTTATTTGTATTCAAACGATAGAAAGCTGGCCGGCCACCTGTCTCGTGTTTTTCGACGGCCATCATCAACCAGTAGGCAACTGCCACTTACCAAACTTGGACTTTGAGAATGTTGCAAATCAAATGCATTATAATTTACCGCGATGTACTTCTTATTGACGACCTATACGACCTGGATTGCACTGTAAGTCTACTGTTGTAAACTATACAACAAATAAAGTTTAAAATATCGAACATGAACCTGACAGCGTATTTGCTTTGACGCGAAAGTAATTGATTACTTCGATTTGCATGAAACGCGTTCACTTTGTGGCGATATTTTGACTCGTTTGACGGAAAACGTGGAATGAAAACAAACGTCACTGGTAAAAGATAAATTCATCTTGCATTCAAAAGCAAGAACGGTGGGACGTCACTGGAATTTAGACACATTTGATCGGATGTGAGGAATGTTTATTTCTAATCGGATAGTCCTGGTCGGGTGCAGGTAAACTCGTGGTTATCAGCTGAAGTTTTTCTCTTGTTTATGCTTGCTCCGCACATCGAGCATAAAATAGCTCAAGCGTACACACATCTGCGTAACGGTGCTCATTACACTTCTGAAATTAAGCACCCTATGGTAACTGCTAAATATTCGATATTCAAACACATATCCAGCGTGGGTTAAAGATCTATCATCTCTTCATGCGTCACTTTATTAGTAATGCGTTAAATTACAAATTAGACTATAAAAAAGGATCAGTATCACTGACCTAACTGAATACATCTTTCTATTGATTTACAGCTACAAACATCACTTACTTAAATGAGATCAAGCCTTTTTTTTCTCTGAACATATCATGACAGCTGAGCTAAAAAGAACCCCAAAAAATAGACTTGACACTTCACCAATATTTTTGAATAGCATAGGTAATGGAAAGGCGTTTAAATAATGAGCTGGTAGCTGAATCACCATTAAGTTACATTTCAGAAAGGCGACGACTGGTCTTTCCTACAGCTTTCTACCGTTCTATGCGAGTTGTATCTGAACTTTCGATAAGCTAATTTCAACGATTTTGAAAACGTTTTTCTGTAAACTCAAGAAAACATACAAAGTAATAATCCAATTAATTGCTGTTATGTATCGACAGGTCGACCAATTGCCCTTTTCCATCTAGATCAAGTGGCTAAACCAGGTCGATTAAGTAATGCAACTTTCCCAACAAAAAAACATCGAAACTAAAAATACTTCAATAGTATTCTGCTCTATGTTTTTGAATGCAGTTCAGGAAGATTGGTCAAAACAACAAATAATAACTGTACAAAAAGTCTACACCATATAAGCCGCCAATCAGTAATTCAAAATACTATCTCAAATGGTTTTGCTTTCATACAGCGGCGGCTATCTGTTGACGTAACTAAAAGAACCCACCGAGGGGTAGAAGAATAAACAGGAATAGCTAGCGATGCATAACAATGCTTTAGAAGGAAGGTGCATTCGAGTGCAAAATCACATCCTAGTTGCAGGGTTGCAAGGAACAGCACAAACATGGCCAGATTAACACACGTCCATAACTTGGTCACAGTATGAGTGACTGATGACCTTCATACTATGACCTTGCGTATTCGACTTGTCAGCGTGGGGCGCTGGGCTCACAAAGGATTGGGAAACACTGGTCTATATTAGAAAAAAAAATCCATTCTCCCTATCTATGAACAGGTTACAGCAAAAGACAGATCAAAACTATTGTAGATTGTCTTCTCCGTTAGTTATAACGATCAGAGTTCACGAACTACATACGGTGCCGGTAATCACCCAGTTTTAATCTGAAAGGCGAAAAACTATGCAGAAAATCCAAAAGAACAGCCGACGCGCTATGCGCAATGCGTGACTCGAAATTTTTCTTTTTCAAACTAAGCTTTCAAGTGAGCGTGTCGCGGGCAAGCTATGAGCACACAAGACGGGTGTCTAGCAACACGCGCTACAGTACAATAGGGGTTGTCTCGGGCTGAATGCAGTCGGGTAAATAAGTAAACGGATATCCGTGGCAAATATCCGGATATTCGTTAAATTGTCAAGGGCCTTCTAATGGTTACCTAATACTCATCTAATCGTTAGGACGCGTACTCCAAGCGCTGAAATGGAATACATTTCTAATGGAATAAGGGGGAGTTCCTTCGGTCAAAGGGGGCGATTGAAGGGATCGATAAGAAATTCCCTGATAAGAAATAGACTTCGAAGTCTAGAGGTCTTTTACTTTGGTGCGCAAATCATACGTAGAGTCTTGTTAACAGAAATATCGAACGTACAGAACAATGAAGCTATTTAAACTCGTGTGAGCAGTACCTTTGAAATAGGATGCTGGCGTTACACTGTATCGGGGCGCTAGGATGACCCGAGATAATTATAGTTGATGAAACCAAGATTCTCTTCAGGAAGGATGAAATTATGGATGCAAAATGCTTACATCCGTGCTTAAAAACACCCAAAAACGAACTACAATTGGGGTTAGATGGAATATAATATATTAATCTAAAAGAATCGCCTGAAGTAAGCTCTATAAAAACATTTTTGTGTCACACTGCGATCAAGGTACTTAGGGAAAAGCAGTACATGTCATACAAACATTGAAGAACCTCTCAGATCCTCCAGTATACGCATAATTACCATTCCATACCAAGCACCGTATTAATGAAGTCAAGTCATGTTATTCTTATCAATTAAGTTTGCAGCTTGTTCTTGCCAGATCAGAACAAAAAAACAAACATAGGAAGTAATAATAAAATCTCAACATTCCATATTCAATAACTACGCATTATGAGAACTTAACTTTAGCAGAAGATTGTTACGCAGTTGGATAACAGATAAATTAGCTCGATGATTTGTCTTTCAGGGCTCTAACTTGAGCAGAACAGAGAATAAACAACTATCGGTAGCTCGAACAAAGAAAGGCATTATACAACAGCAACAGTGGTGAATAGCAGCAAATAATGAGCGTTCTAGAATGACACGGGATAGCAGAGGTAGGTTGGGTTGTGTTATTTGTTTTTATATTCACTAGTCCTAACCTCATTCCAGCTGCAACAAAGCGTGCGAGCAACCACTGTATCGCCCTCACTATGAATATTCGATGAGCGATGCAGCAAGGTTAAAACACAAATTCGGGAAGGAATGCCAAACGCAAAGAGACAATGAAAAGTTGACTTGAGCAGCGAAAGTGTAAATAAATAATCTGACGACAATGAAACCCACGTTTAAGTTGCACCGTTCCAACGTTTAGTACGGTAGTAAATGTCACAGAAAAGGCGGAATAATATTTTAAACGACGTGTGAGGTATAATATGACCTGATGCTGCGTTAAAGATAACTGCGCGCCTTTCGCTCAACATCTGAGACGCGAACCGATTTACTCTTTATCAGAAATCCCCTCTCATTGTTTGATGGGTAGACGACAATAAAGGGAACTTTGTATCAATGTAGGGTGGAAAATCAAGACTTGGATACATTTTAAGAGTTTACGCTATATCATAGTGAACGCTATCCCGGCCATTATTCATTGCCACTTGAGATATATGAATAGTCGTAAAATGTCAAAGATATTGGGAAGTCTTATCGTAATAAAGTAGAGTAAAAATTTAAATGTAGTGGATTAATCAAATTACGTCTGAAAAACTAGATAACGGAAACAATGAATGGTAAGGCTGATAAATCAACACGAATTATATCGTTATTTACTTGTAAAAGATTCAATATTTTGGCAGTAAATGAATTTAATTTAAACGTATATTAAATACATCTGATAAACACATATTCTATATACAATTAAGAAATACAATTGTATGACGAATTTTCCCATTTTCGATAAAAATATAGAATTTACTATAATAAAAACTACCTGATAAACTCATATTCTCTTCTATATACAATCAGCAAATGATATTTTACAATAAATTTCCCGATTTCTATTAGGAAATTTTCTGCTACTTTACCATTTATTACTTCCACGGAAATTTTCGCATTTCCTCCCCCTCTCGCTTCAATTATTCCATTTTTAAACGATTTACCACTTTCCCCGAGTCGTCAAAACACAGTACTACTGGCTTTCTAATCTACAAGTCATTTTACGGACATTAAACGAAAGCTGTTCCGCAGAGAAAAGAGTTGCGGATATAAAGACATCCCGTTGAGATGATTCCCGCCACTAATATTCATAATCGAGCAATTTAACTGCAGGATATACAGTGTAGTTTTGACAGACGATGCCACCACACACACCGTGTGGTAGCTTTGGACAAAATAAGGTTCTGACCGGCAAATGCGATTAACTTATTAGCAAGTGAAATAATTCATGGGAATTCTGGAGAGAAAATATCCACACGCCATTTAAAGTAGATAATTCAATCAAAAACAGCAATTTAACACTACCAGGGTGGAGAAAGTTCCTACGCATTGGGATTGCAGAAGTTGAGTGGGGGAAAACGAAGTCGTGTAGTTCTTTTACGAGATTACTCAGAGGCAGAGCTAAACATTCGATAGCAGAGGGATAAAATATAAAATTGTTCCAGCATAACAGTATTGCAAAATAAGAACACAGAACTGTGGCATTAATTTAATTTACTGTGGAAGGATCTTGGCACAGTATGGAATATTCCTATGCCAGAACTGCTTGTTACACCATTATATAGGAAGTTTAAGAAGGGGCACTACCACTGGCAGAGGCAAAGGGAGACCGATGCCATTCGGTGAAGAATATTGATTCCAAATAGAATAATACTCAATGAGTAGTTTGAAAGGGGGCATGTATTTCCCATGCAGCATAGGCTCAATGGCAGTGGTTCTTAACCCAATTGGGGGGTACCGAACCCTTCGTTAATGGAAAAATGAAACATAATTTCTATAAAACAGAGGTATATATTTTATTAGTGCACAAAATGAATCATGCATCAGTTGCACACAAAACCACCGTGTTCAAAGAACGTTGATGAATGTTTTTTTTTTGCCAAAAATGATATTGTTGAAAATAGTCTTAGAATTCGTGACCTCTGCCGAACCCCTGAGACTGACTCATCGAACCCCTGTTAAAAACCACTGCTCTATGGCCTATAGCCCTATACTCTATAGCTCGGCAGGGGACTGCCCATACAGTTGTAAAGGTTGCTATCTTAAAGCAGTGGTAGGATGTATTGTATAAGATACTTATAAATAGTCCAGGTACTCATTACTTAACAACCATTTCGTTTAACGTTATCACGACTATCAAACTACGACCGTTCCTCGCCCTTACGACCGTTAGATAGTGTTTCCATTAGACCTTTATGAGTTTCTTTACTCAGATTATTCATAGTATATAAAACTGATACTTGTTAACTTTCATACTCTCATGGACTCTTATCACCCATAGGGTTAATTTGAAACAACACCTGAATATATTTCATCACCGAGCCGTTGGAACGGAATCGGGTCGTTAAGTGAGTAGTGC
This sequence comes from Halocynthia aurantium, assembly GCA_013436065.1. Taxonomy (NCBI): domain Eukaryota; kingdom Metazoa; phylum Chordata; class Ascidiacea; order Stolidobranchia; family Pyuridae; genus Halocynthia; species Halocynthia aurantium. The sequence continues at coordinate 4,893 of QXVX01000582.1, read as the reverse complement.
CAAGGTATGATAAGCTTCTAGTATCAACTTATGTATTTACAAGATTACCATCTATACAAGGATATTTAGTGCTGATAAAATAAAAGTAACCAAGTTACTTATCATAAATATATTAACTATTAAAAACCGGATGGAAGGCTTGGTATTTATTTAGGAATGTGGGAATGTTTGCCTTTCTGATATCTGTAATTGCTTGTGTCTGTCTTTAAACCGCGATATTACTGTGCAGCAGTGCTGTAATTTGTTGTATTCGTTGCCTAAATCCCAAGCAAATCTATACTACGTTTCACTACTCTTCGAACTCTTTATCGTATCGTTAGAACAAAATATCATCAATTACAGTATTTGTATTTTTGATATCTGTCAAAATGAAAGCTATTTTCTGTATCATTTTCCCCAAGACCTTTATTGAGTTCAAACGTACGGCATTCTGCCAAATCTACAATCTCCAAACATATGTACAGTACTTCAAGAACTTGACAGGTAATACCAGCGTCCGCTGTCGAGTACCCAATACAATCGCTCGATGAATCCAAGCCAAAAACTTAAAACTCAATTGCTTCGGTTACAGTGTAATTTCCATTTAACAAGTGCGAATTATTTATGTAGTCTGCACGTCAGTTTACACGTCCGGAGTCGAGTAAATTTATTTTGGGCGAATGTTCCACGCGATACAATCGCTAAAGGGCATCAAACAATATTTTGTTTTCAAACAATTTGACGTTACAACGACATAATGACTCCAACCATTCGTTCACCCCAATTTCAACCTGCTGTCATGTCAACTGTACGAACGACCAACACCGCAATAGCCAACCTAGAAATTCAAGAGCAACAGTCCGAAATTAAAGTATCGTGTTTCACGAATTACACGAGATTTGATACGATCAGTTATTATACGGAGGATAAATTAAGCGCGGGATCTCGCTTGTTGGGCGCTGCCGTTCATTTCACACGCAAATTTCCAAAAGGAGCTGAATGTCATCCAAATCTAGAAACTAACTTCCGATAAGGTTAATTTTGGAACGAAGTTGACCCGGAGCTGTTGGACTGCATTGCCTGTTATGGCAATGTAATAAAGTAGCGCTTTCCAAGAACATATGCACGAAGTTAACTGCGGACATGCTGTAGTAGGTAGTTGAACGATTGAATTATTCTGTCAATAACAGTTACGTCAAACAAACTTTCGGTTTGGTTTAAATGAATCGATTGATAATAAGACGAGACCCTCGCAAAGCAGGTTAAACCGGGTTATTACATTTGATATTTAACGTTGCAAGATGGGTCGAGATCTCTTTAAATCCATCGAAAATAACAGAGTGTTTCATTACTGGTCAATTAAATGATTTCTTTTCAGCGTAAAATTGCGATAACGAGATGAAATAACGGGATCGAATACCTAGCTCTAAGTAAGGAAACCCATCATTAAATGTTAAGATTGCTCAGTGTAATGTCAACCCTATCGAAATAGACACATTTCTCTCAACTTACGAAAGAAATTATGTGGACTTGGAGGATACGTGGATGGGCATTTGTTGAAAAAGGATTATGAAATATATCTTTGTGTTCGACAGCAGTAACTGAATAACTGTACATGAGGAATGGCTATACGTTTTTGTCTCCTATGGCTACTAGCCAGGGCGTCCAGAGGAGATCAAAGAAGTATCTTTTGGAAATTACACTTTTGGTTGGTTATAGAAGCTGTATAAGAGATTAAATGCTAATTTAGTCTCGATAGAATCAAGAAATAGTAAAACTTTATAGCAATGTACTAACTAGCTGTATAAATAAACTATCCGCATTAGTACAATGAAGTAGCTATACCACTTCTGATCCAGAGTAGGGGACTGCTATCTCCGGTGGATGCCCATGCTATACCAGTCACAATAAAGAGAGCACACCGTCATAAATATACGCCATGAAGGGAATAATTTAAATCATTTTACATGCCCTTAATACCATTTATGCATTCTAACGGGCAAAATATTTATTATTGTTTAAATTTAAAGACGCCAACAGGGAACCTACGCATATAAATTGTATTATTCGAATCATTTGAACTACCTCCAAAACCAAAATACAATAATGAATCTAGCTATCTATACATAATTCTATGGTAATCCAGTCAACAGCAACAGCTTGCTTCCTTAAGCCTACATAGAATCTGAATTTCCCGCAATTACATACTGCCTTTTTTGGAAAAAGCAAATTCTTGGCGCCCTGTATCAATGCATCAATTTAATTTCTTATCATAGGCTAACCGGCCAGTAAGATAAGTAAGACGCAATAGCAACGTAAGATTCGAGAGTTACCAACTATGGATAATACGATTGGAATTGCAATATTATTCCATATAAATTGTCAAATATTGTACTTCAACAACTGTCTATTCTAATGAAACCTTCTAATCCTAGTGGGGATGAACTTGAGAAGAAAGAGGAGTGCGCAGCCGCAAGGAGTTACTTAGATAATAAATTATTGCTGGAAATAATTAAGGGTATTGACAGCTTTGATGAGCCGAAAGGTTTAAAATACACTATTGATAAAAAACAGATGAAAAACGCCGAACTATACCGCCGCTATCTCGTCTGTTATTATTGATATTACGGCGGTAAATAATGATTCTAGCAAGCCCAGGTGTCGGTGAAATGTTTATTATTTTCCACTTCAAAGTCACCGACAAAGAAGCTAATGATACAAATTCTAAAATTCGAAGCCATTGAAATATAATTTTACACTGAAACAATAAACTTTGCAAGTCACATAAATACAAGTTTTCAATAGGCAAATGAGTTGCAATTTCGATTAGTATGAGATGCTCAGTCTACCATTTTAACTAATTGAAGAAACTAATCTAACTGCTGTATATCTATCTATAACCAACAATGTAATACTCCACTAATCGCTCTCTAACAAATTCAGCTACCTGCTTCCTCAATACTAGATTGAATTTGAATTTCCCGCCTTCTCGAACTGCGTTTTTGAAATAGGTAATCGCGAATTCAGTACTGTAAAGACTGCATATACTGTTTATAATTGTAGTATGTGCTGCTAAATATCTATTTTATTATCCTACATAAAATTCAGGCCTAAGACAAGCATTTTCATTAGTTAAAACTTGAATAAAAATTTACATTGCTAAATGTGCCGTGGCCTAAAAGAGTTTGCAACTATTATCTATATACTATACCACAGTGCTGAAATTACTAATTACTAATTACTTAANAAAGCGTATTATTTTAACTAAAGGGTGGTAATAGTTTTAACTACAAGTATGAAGTTATGCAAAAAGCATATGTCTGTCGCATTGAAGAAAGATTCTAGTCGACAAAGCATCAAAGAAGAAAGTCGAGCGAACCTGGGAACTGCGCTATCTCTCCGCGTAGTAAAAGAACCACGAAGCGTTCTATATTGTTCGACGATAATGATGGTAAATACAAAGAACATGCTTTTCAAATCAAATTACTGGATTACTAAGAAAGAAAAAATGCAATGCAGCAACCAAAAGGGCCAGGATACTGATTTCAGAGAGATGCGTTTTGTATACACTGTATACAAGCTGATGCGTTGGCAAGCGCTCAAGCCGAAAGCCAGAAAGCAGAAAGCAAAGTTTTCAACTTCTCATTAAAATTCCACAAACTCAGAAGCCTGAGACGCAAACATAAGAAACACAACGACCAGCACTCATGAGGCAAGCGACGCAGGCTTTGATCTGAATAGGAATTTATTTGTTTTAAGAAAGATAATTACGATAGCGCAGCGATGAACTTTCAACAAATTAAAATTTTATGACTAATCATAAATGGCGTTAAACTATTAGGCACCGCCGTCTTCCTGTCAAACTTGGAATGATTTATTACACTTCAGGTTCAAGGGTTGATTACCTGCGCAAGGAATTATGGGTATTTGGAGACCGCGAATACCTGCACAGCAGGTCCCCACATACCGTGGATCGTGGATAGGGTCTAGAAAAGTGTGACTTCAGGTGAAACGATTGTAAACGAGCTAATTTTACCATAGGTGTATTTTTTCCTTTATAACCGGATAACGTTGAAACATACTAAGAGTGGACATGGTCTCGTCATCTTCATCTACAATGTTTTTTATCCAGCCCAGCAACTCAGCAATATTATATTATCATCATCATCATCATCACAAATTTACACATTCCTTTTCTGTTACCAACGGTCCCCCATAGATCCACCATTTAGTTTAGGACTTCCTCCAGTCTAAATCCGACCCCCGATTTCGACTATGGATAAAATGCTGATATAAATTCATTATCTGGGATTGGTGTTATTCGTTCATATTAGAATTGTGAATTAAGTGAAGCATCTAAATACAACGAAGATACTTGATACAAACACAGCATTTCCTTCCATTTACTGCTCAAATTAGAAAAGGTTAGAACGAGGGAATAGAGCGAGGAAATGATCTGTCACTGAACACCTGTAGCATTTGTAACCGACGATACGAAAACAACGGCGATCGTGTTTTTATAGCGAGAAAATAATTTTATCGAAGGGAAACGTATCGCCTTGTTGACATATTAAACACGACACGACATCACCTGTTTCGGTCGACAGTTTTCTAAACCTAATTTTATAATTCAAATGATTTGGAGGATGTCCGACTTGACAACCATTTCACACGCGATGAAGACACATCACGCATCATCAAGTAGATGATCGTATATTGGCAAGTTGCACTACATAGGTTACACGCAGGTTCGGCGCTACCATTAGACCAACTATGCAGCCGCCAGGGGCGCAGACAACAAAAGGGAGAAGTACGGAGAGTTTCCACAGACAGTTTAAAAAAAATTGTTTTAAAATAAATTATAATGATGGGAAAATAAAATACTTCATTAGTGACAATTTCAGTTACAACTAT
>QXVX01000579.1:0-17866 GCA_013436065.1 Halocynthia aurantium | reverse complement strand
GGTCAATATGAACCAAGAAGATGTAGATGCTGTCGATGGAAATGGTGATCTCAATGCTGATCAAGGTTTGTATAAATGAATCAACTGGACAGGCGGTACCTAGGCTATGGCAACAATGTACATAACAGTTAAGAACCATTTATCCCACTGAACCATCTATTTTGAAACTGGCTAGTTTTTTAATTCGCTAATATGACAAAGCACAGTCAATCCACCTCGGCTAATAGACAAGCTGGGATTCAAGGACTGTGCAAGCAGCATCATAGTAATTAACAAATAAAGTACTATTAAGTTTAGATGGGCAGTCATGGTTGCTGCTTGATTTTCAAGCCTCATTCATGGAAGATAACACGCTTCCCAAGCAGGAACACAAAAGTATTAACAATCCTGTAAAATTCTAAAAACAATTGAATCTTGTATGGCACTACAGGGTCTGTGTAAATACTTATAAAGCCCATTACAGGTAATATATTTTTACTGCAACATGCACAATTTTTATCCTACAATTGACACTGCGATGCAGAAAGGTTTAGGTCACCGTTTATCGAGTCCATAAGGCGCACACATTCTACTATTTTATATCTTCTTATCTCTTTATATGATTATCAGCAACGACGTGAAGTAACGGGCATAAAAAAGCTGACATTGCTAATGGATAAATATATAAATGCTGAAACTTTCTCCTATCTCTGCATATTATTAAATCGGTACATTGCTCGCCGTTGCACCTGGACATTCATTATTTTGGATCCTCATCATTATTTTCATAGACATTCAACTCAATCAGGAGGACGAATCTTCTGAAGATGAAGATGGCGATGAAGATGATATTGATGCATTTTTGGAGGATACAACTGGCGTGGAAAACGAAAACATTTTGAGACGAGATGGAGAGCACCTGGCTGCAGAAGAAGATGATCAGGATGATCTCTTCAATGAAGTCCCTGTTGTGAACATGGAAGAAGAATTGCCTATTGCCCCTAACAACCAGCAAGGTTGCCTACCCTTCCTCGTCTTCCTTTATACATGTCCTATTCCATTTTCATTTTGTTAGTTGTAATGGTTGTTTTCCCTCATTAGATATGTTAAATTGGAATGCATTGGAATGGGATCGTGCAGCTGAAGAGTTGACTTGGGAAAGAATGCTTGGTCTCGACGGATCTTTAGTTTTTCTGGAACACGTTTTCTGGGTCGTCTCTCTCAATACCCTATTTATTCTTATATTTGGTAAGTCGGCATTTGCTGGATTTTCTGTGTATACCTACATATGGATATGAAAATAATTACAACCCTGATATGAACTAATAATTTCTTCACTAGATAATAAAGTACACTCCCTGCATGCACCAATAACATCGACTGAAATTTCTTGTATCCCGAAATAATGCTAGTTGTATATCAGATTTCGTCTTTACTTTAATCCTCTCTGATAGTATGTAATATGATGAAATATGAAATCTTAAAATTAATTGTCAATCAGATTCTTCCAGATTCCACATCTAAATTGTCAATTGAATTGGATTTGAATCCTCCAAAAATTAATATAATATCCTAAGAAAATTCAACACCTTATTTTTTCATCAGCGTTTTGCCCGTATCACCTTGGTCATTTTGTTCTCCTGGGACTCAAGTTTGACGTATATGTGAGTGTTTCCTAGTTATAAATATTGTTTCTGTAGTACAGCCGTACCTTGTGACATCAGGCAAATAAGGTCTATGTTGAATTCCTGCAAAAATGTGTTCCCTATCAATATTTTAATTGAAATCAACTTTACTAACACAGCTGTTTCTGTACAATGGTTTTAGTACGGTCTGCTGTAGAAACATATACAGGATTTAATATCAATTCTCTTCCCCTCAGGTAATAGCTTCGAGATTCGAAGGATTGCTGACAACTTTATTCGGATATCTCATCTTGACAATAGGTTTATTCACATGTCATGTAAGTTGATAGATCTTTGTTCGAGTCATTGTTGCAAGATAATACAGGCTTGCAGAATGTCTATTTAATTTAATAATATATTTAATATATTTTAAACTACAAAGATAAAAACGATCTCTTATTAATAACAGGCAGCCATGTTCCTTTTGAAAATGCAGCGGTCTGGCCAGGTTCTCGGAATATTCTATATCATACTTAAAGTAGCATTGCTGATTATGGGGGAAATGGGTGTCTTCCCTCTCGTATGCGGTTGGTGGCTGGACATCTGTTCATTGGTGAGTGTTGATGATGTACCGTGTTCTCTTTAATCATATAGTTTTGTTATGGTAAATGACATTTGACACGGACAATATTTTTTTTTGTATTACAAGTGTTTTACCATACTATGCCACTAACTGGTAACAATTTGAAAGGCATATTCATTGATATTTCAACTTAATCTCTATCAACAGCAACTGATTAACGCCACTGTTCAAGACCGTACGAGAAACTACATGAGTGCGCCAGGAACGTCCACTTTCTTCCACTGGTTGATTGGGATGATATACGTTTTTTATTTTGCGTCTTTCCTGCTGTTGTTGAGAGAGGTAACATTTCTGCTTCTATGTTGTATTTTCTTCCAGGTTTACATACCGGTATTTCTATGCAGGCATATGTTTTGTTATGTTTACCAATGACTATCGTAGGTCTTATTCCTGTGCAGGTACTGCGCCCAGGAGCATTGTGGTTTCTCAGAAATCTTAATGACCCTGATTTTAACCCCATTCAAGAAATGATCCATCTACCGATGTACAGGCACATCAGAAGATTCCTTCTTTCCATAGTAAGTTTGTTGTTATAGTTATTTAGTTATATGTAGTCAGTTTGAAAAGGGGCCATGTTACGTATGTATAGGAAATGATTCGATCAACAATCGAACGCTACACAGTTGACTCAGCTAGGATACCAGTAATGCCATTGTCTGTAGCAATACGATCTAAAATAATTCCGAATAATTTGGTAGCTCTTTCGATAAAAAACAAATAAATAGCAATAATTTCAATTACCAGGTTATATTTGGCACGGCGGTGCTGATGGTCATTTATGCTCCGGTTCTATGCATACAACGTTTCTTACCCGGATTCCTGCCTTACAAAGTTATCATACACAGAGATGCTCCTGTGAGTGACCTCTCCCTCGAACTGATCCTTTTGCAGGTGAGGACCTCCAGTCACTACTATCACGGGCTAATTTATTGTAATCCGAAAAAATTCTTTGTTATTACATCATCTGTATTTGGTAGGTGATTCTGCCTGCTCTACTTGAACAAGGACAAACTAGGCAATGGTTGAAGGTCTCTGTGCGGACCTGGGCAAGCATAGTTGGGAGTATACTGTAAGTATACTTCTACCTGTGATATGATTTATACTTTAGTTTTTCTGTAATAACCAATCATTCATTACTGTGCATGTACAGTGGACTGAAGTCGTACTTGCTCGGTGATGAAACAGACGAACCTTCCGACGTAAGATTTTTTATATTTTCTGACAAAATATATTTATTACTCATTAATTTATCCTTTCAGGAATACTTCCGATGATTTGAAAAATGATAGCAATTGAATATATCATTACAGTGTATTACTTGTCTATTATATTGATTTGCTTTCGTCCATTGAATAAATAGTAGAATTTTGAATGAAATTTACCCATCTCACTTCTACTTGCTACCAGCTAGCAGAAAACAATCCAGAAGAAGCTCCTGCAGATGATCCAGGAGCTCCTCCTGTCCCTCCTCCGCCTTTTCCTTTACAACAGCACTTGCATCCTCAGCACCCGGTGAGTACAGTACAATGGCTGTTTCCATGGCATCACTTTTTGCTGTTTTGGTTCTTGGCGAACAATTGTTGCTGTGGTGGTGCAGTACATTGTATGTGTTTGTAATTTTATATTTCAGATGAGAGGAGATGGAGATCATCAACCATACACAAAGCCAAGTTGCTTCACTGCACGAATAATATTGCTGATTTTGACCATGTGCTTGACGTTATGTCTGGCCAGCTTATCAGTCATGGTGATTCCCGGTGAGTTAAGTATTATGTTGCTGCTTCATTACTTGGAAGGTAGGAACATATGTAAAAAGTTATGTCTCACTGCTGTAGAAATAGCTATTTAAGAATAGGATTTGAAAAAATCCTGAACTTAAAAAGAAATTTGAAAGCTATTCGAGAATTCTGAACTCTTCTCTATCGTACAACGATCCACTTACCTTTTCCTCTTTATTTCAAACCAGTTGGAATCGGTCGATATCTGTTCGGTTTGTGGCTTGGAAAAAACAGCTTGGACATACATGACTTGTACCCCACTGCATTGGGCCTGTATGTCTGCTGGGTGGTGGGGCAGACAATCCACATGATCCTCACCTGGCTGCCTCAAGGTGGCAAAGTTATCTGGTTGAAAATTAAGCAACTGTTCACAACAGTAAGTGTCCATTCATCAGTCTAGTATGTTCAATTAGATAATCATAATAATCACATTCCCCTTAATGCTTTCCTTACATTTCATGCAGTTTTTTAAAACCTCAGTCGTACTGATTTTTGCCATCGGGATATTTCCACTCTTGTTCGGCTTGACGTTGGAGCTGGTTGTGGTGATACCTCTTCGCGTTCCACTCCATCAAACACCGCTGCTGTTCCTGTGGCAGGTAAGACACTGAAGGCTTGTTGTTGCCAAGTTGAAATGGAACTGTACATTCTCGGTTAGGAGGCCCATGTTATTTATTGGTTCATAGCATCTTATCTGTGAATGAAATTTAGAGTGCATGAACGAAAATCTTTCCTTGTTTCCTACATGTGCCTAATTCTGTCATAGGTGGGAAATTACACTGAATAGTAAAGTGTATTTCTTGTAGCTCCAGTTATGGTTCAGTTCATCTTATGTTAGCAGGTACAAAAATCTAAAATCCACAAATCTTACTAGATCTAAGATCCGCAAAACAGCTATTGCCTGTGAAAGGAATCAATTTCATAGTCGACTCAATTCTTATTTTAGTATTATAAATACCAAAAGTATATTTTTATTATCGTCACTCATTGGTTAAAACTTATAGAAATCCTTAAACATATTTTTTTTACAGGACTGGGTACTCGGTATTTTAATAGTGAAGCTGGTTGTGGCCTCCACGCTGCTCGGCCCGCAGTGGAGGATCCGGGTCGCACTCGAGAGAGCTTATCAGCAGGGTCTCAATAACTTCAACCTTAAGGAATTCTACGTCGATATCATTCATCCTATTCTTTGCGGCGTACTGCTGTGCCTATCGGTGCCGTATGTACTGGCACAAGGTGTCATACACAGTTTTGGTAATGAAAACTTCCAAGTTTTTTGTTTGAAACGAATTTACATAGTTGGACGATAGAGTTATTCATGTGTTTGTTTGAAATAATATCCATATTTCTTCAGATTTATCTTTCGAAAATTCAGTTTTACTTTCTCGACGTATACATCCGATGCTTATTTCATTTGCGGCCATCATAACTTTTCTGGTAGTCGAGGCAAGACAATTCCGAAGACTCTGTGACCACATCAAAAATGAAAGGTTTGTGAGTTCATTGTCAGCCTAGGTATTAATTTTGCCTTGACATGTATGTATGGCCTAATATAGTATAATTTATCCCAAATAGTTTTTGTGGATTAATCAGTACATAATAGTGACTTTAGTTGCTATTGACTTATATGCACCATATTATGTGACTATAGAGTGACTGTATTGTCCAGATCAGAGGACAAATTTGATTCATGAATTTTAGTTTTTGAAAGCATTACAATTTTAATTTCACAATCATCATTAAAAAATTATTCAGTAGCTTAAAAATAGCATTAGAAATAAAAACATTTCATCATAATAAAGTGAGCAAAACCTTATTTCCTTCAAAACTATGTCACTTGAAATCATGGATACAATAACTTCAATATGCTATCTGTGTTGTTAGGTAGTTGTCGTAGCCATAAAACTATTCTTTGTCTTCAGATATCTGGTGGGTAAGAAGCTAATCAATTATGAGCCAGGAGTGCCGAAGTAGATGGTGGTCAGCAGTTTTATGAAGGCAGTCAGTAGGAATTTTTCTTTAAAATAATCTATCTTTTCTATTTTCCCGAAAGATGGTTTTATGCATGTAGTGCAATGGAATATAGATATCAGTATACCGATATGAGTAATTATGTGTAACATTTGCTGTCTGATCGGCCTCGTTAACTTTACTGCTGCTACTTTTGTGGCTGCCCAAGAAATCACTCTGTCATGAAAAGGTTGCCGATCCCTGGGCTAGAGTAACTTCTGTTTCGTGAGAGGCCGTTGCTATACCAAAGGAAGAACCTTACTATATAGAGGATACACAAGCATTGTAACATACTGCCTTAGATTAGGACAAGCATTGTAACATACTGCACACTAGAGTAAGTTGATATTTCTTTTGAATAAAAATATCCACAACATTTCCATTATAAGTATAAAATTTACACCTGTACAGTATGTGTCTGTTTTCCTGGAAGCATTTTGTCATGGTACATGTAATAGTTGTCGTATATTTTAACACTCATTAAAAATCTATAATGTATATACGAATAAGGTCTAGAAAACATACTCTTGAGATAGAGGTGTAGGGTAATTTTGAGTGCAATCTCTTTAAAAGTTTTCATCAAGCCGATTGAGCATGTTTTTTGACATTTACATTTTCGAATGTTCTGTAAATGATCTATGATGTATTATTAATACTGTGATGAAGATTTTTTCTTTTATTCGCTTTAGTATACATCGCATTATCAGTAGGTATTGAATTGTTAACCCGTATCGTTTGGGTTAACTATATACTGTACTGTATATATATAGTGCTTGCGATGATTGTATGTTTGCAAAATAAATGGAACTTATTCATAATCGTGTGTGAGGTTGATATTGGATTAGGGAACGGTTGATCAGGCAACGGTATCCATAATGGATCTCATGGGTATAAGCAACATTTGAGGAAATACAGTGGTGCTTCGTAGTTTGAATGCTCCAGATTTCAAACTTTGAATTCAAGACAAATTCCATTGGAATGATGCTTCGATGTTCGAACTACGCGAAAATGAGCTAAACAGCCGCGTTGAACGGCTAAAGTACGATGTACTAGGCACCACTGTACTTTTACCTCCATTTTAGCTGATAGCTCAGGGGTCGCCCCGTGCCCCTAAGTTCGCCACGGAATGATATCTTGTTCGCAATAGCTAGGTTATGAGCCGCTAGTTTTAGGACCCCTGCTGATCAGGGTTCAACGGAACCCAGTAGTCTGTCATGGGGTCCATCAGGAATCGGGGCATATAATCTTGGTGATCCCATAAAGTATATAATGTTTTAAAATCTGTTAGATTTTGAATTCAGTTCAAGCCAGTTAAAGTAGCTGCTTTCAGGAGCCTAACAGCAATGGTGAATGAGGTTCAGCCATAATTCACACCGCAAGTAGAATGTAGAAAGAAAATGTGAAATAATCAGTAAAAAATAATAAAAGAAACTGCCCTTAGCACTCTTATTATATCAAGTCTAGAATGAAAGTTAAAATCTTGTGCTGATGTCAAAAATCGAGCCTTTTCCTCTGCTTGTAGTTATATAAATCAGACATTTTTTTTAGATTTTTGCGAATACAGTATTTAGTTTTGAAGGCATTTTATTAGCCTGAACATCGTTGATTTCCGTACAAATCGATATCTGCTAACAAAAAATTAACTCAATAGTAATTAAGTCCGAAATAACTAACAAATTTGAAACTTATCACGAATTTTTTTTTTCCCTTTCTCACACGAAACGTCGATATATTAGTGAAAGTGTGCTTGCTTGTCGTGTTCTGTATGACGCGAATACCATTATTTCGTGTCAAAACTGAGTAATGATAATTTAAAAAATGCTCAGAAACTATTTCGTATTATATGACGGCGTCTAATTATAAATAGCCAGGAAATAAAAATAATTGCTCTGGCGCTTGAAACAATTCTGCCAATTGCAATTCGTGTTCCAATGCCGGCTATATCCATAAGAAACGGGATGTCCTACGTCAGAAGCATTCCTTTATATGACTGCTTGTAGCGATGGCGGCAGTCATGATATGGGTATTTCCAATATAGCTTTTAATTAATTTTGGAAGTTCTTCGAAACTCAACTAGATCTAGAAGAAATTAGGGAGATCCTCACATGATTTGGTCCAACCTTTCTGATTTGCCTTGAAATGCGTTATTACTGTACTATTGAAAGTTATTCCTGGCACTAATACTATTGAATGTACTTTTTCTTGGTCATTATTGGTTGTAACGTTAGTATAACTCTTTATATGTTACATGTACATTTGAAGTAAAGAAAATGAGAAGAAATACATTAGAAACACGGTGGGTTGCTTTTCGTGAACAGGAAATTATATATTATAAATTTGTATAGAGGTGTCTTACTGACAACGTTCAGTGTCTTACTTGGAACATTTTACATTGTATATTGTATTCATGAAACCAGATATACTGTACCGTACTAAGAACCATATCGATTGAAGTTCTAAAATTATGTTGTGAGGACCTTATAGCCTTTCAGTACACTAAGATATACACTAAACGTACAATATAATGTTTTGTTGGGAATGAGTCGGCTTGTTTGATCAGAGGTTACCTGGAATTTTCTGTACCCAGCTTATAATATTGCTCACGATGCTTATGCTACCAGTCTTTGGTAATTTGGCGATTGACAAAGAATTATCGTTTAATTTTGCATATTGTATTGAGCTAATATTTGATTACAACACTTCAGTATCTGATAATTAGGAAAAACATACAGTTCAACCGCAAATAGTAGAATTTATAAAAAATGTTTTGCAATTCTCTGTCAAGTTCATTCCCGTAGTATCGAATGCCGCATGAAATGGAAAATTGGTTTATATTTCACTCGTTTAATATCCATTCGTGTGTTTCACCTCGATATTTACGTCACGATATTTACTTAGTATATCACACGTCACACACATCCTTTTATTGACAGTCTCTATGTTTTATAATTAATGATTTCTACTCACGAACTACAAACCCTATTTTATAGAGTATTTCAAAAGTCTTATATAAACCTAAACCTATTGAAGCTTCACAATCAAGGACTGATTTTTTCACTACTGATTTCGATGGCGATGGCGATTGGCATTTTGAACTGAAAAAATTCTTACTTTTTGAAATCATGCGCTAAATGTCACCAGTTCCAAATCGATTTTCATTAATTATTCTGGTAATTATTGTTATTCATCTTGTTAATCGTTCTGTCTACAATTGTTCCGATTGGTGGTCGCTCGCCTTCCCATATTGCCATGCAAAATGTCGTCTTCCGATCACGTATCGCCAGACACATTATTTCTTGCTTACCAAATTAGTTATTTCACTATTAACTTTCCTCGATTGCAAGCTATTCGTGATTGAGTACTTCCCGAAGAATTTTCTTAATGTAAAATCGTATGTCTATCTCTAATAATGTCATCTGCAGGATCATAGACATACTGTATATGCTTATTTATGTATGTATACTGTATATCGGTGATTGATTTGAAGCTGGCAAGATATTGTATTCGTCTAGTAGCTGGTAATGGAATGTGGCAGACAAGATCAAATCAATTTAAAGGTTTGACAACAAGCAGTATAAAATCATGGCTAACCGAAAATAACAAATGTTAAGTTTATTCAGAAGTTCCACCAGATATCAAACTACCCCTCTGCCTATAGAAAATTGGCTGTCTTTTGTCTGGTTGCCTCTTCATCCCTCTCAACTCCTACGGATGTTGTATTGGCATAATCGATTGCCGATTGTTTAGTATAGGTTGGCAAAGAGTAATGCAGTAGTTTTTTAAGATAGCGAGAAACTTTATACGAGTTTACTGAAATTTATTTACTCGGTTTGAATCCATTAATTAAGATTTATTGGCTCAATGGAAGAGTTATGCGTTCCTGGTAATATAAGATTCTACACGTATATGGAGCGCCTTGATCAGGCAAATAACAATGGTATACTGCTTACAGGTGTGGAAACGCTTTTAGTTGCTCGGAGTGGCAGGTAGCACTCTGACCAAATTTTTCAACTTATCATGTTTCACGTATTGAACGTATTTCTGTACTAATATGGGTTCAGTACGTATCACGCCAGTCGTAGATGTGCTTTAAAATTTATTCTTTCTATTTTAACGTTAAGCGGAATTGTGATTTGATATATCATTGACTGAATTGTATTTTTATATTCGGACAATATTGTCTGGTGATATGTGTTTCTTTCATAGTCACTAGGCCGATATGCAACGCGCTTTCGGCGAATTGCAGTAGAGCTGTATATATAGAAATAATATATCTGATGCAGTAGGGAGGGCTAGCTTATAGTCATGCTTTGTTTTGTGTGCTTATTGTCTGACTGACTTATAAAGATATACCTATGCATTATTTACTTATAAATACTAGAAAAGTGATATGAGGAAGAAGAACTAGAACTAATAACTCGGAGTGAATGTAAAATGCTTTAAACTTATAATAGAAATGCAGGAAATCAGAAAAAAGGACAGCAGTTCTTAAGCCGCATCTCTACCCCCAATAAATCGATGTTTTAGGTATTAGTATCACTCTACAATAGAGTCATAATGCAGTTATTGCAGTCTTACATATTATTGGATCGCCACGATAAATATAGAGTTTATTGCCGAAGATTACCATATTTCTTTCGCACTTTCTTGATTCTTCTGTGGTCTGGTCTTGATATTTGGTCAGACATCTTCAAATTTCAATTTATTTTGAGATTTGCCATTGGATAACGGTTGAGGGAAACTTGACGGCATTTACAGGTACATGAGTAAATGCGAAAGTGAGTTTACGTGTTAGCGAGCTATGTTAAGTCGCAAGGAAATTGATATTATACACATTCCCATTCATTTCTATGTCTTTGTTAAGAAGTCCAAGGCAGCGTAGTGGATTCTCTACAGTTTTGCAACAGTTTGATATACTTATTTATTTGATAGGAAATTCAAAACTTTTCTGCAAGACATTCTTCTATTTCATGCTGTCAAATTCCTTCGATTAGTCAAGACGAGCAAAATATTATTTAACATTTAACCTCATTTGAAAATATTCTAAATTTTATTTCAAAATTCAAGTTTTTGCCAAGTAAAGGTTATTCTGTATTCATTTGACGTCATCACACAAATGTTCCATTCTTGATTACCACGTATTGAGAGGTATAATTTTTAGCGCAAAATATTCTTCGTAAGCGACTGAACCAAATTCGTTTGGGTGTCAATATTCGAATCGATTTGCACTTCAAATTAGATGACTAATGATGTTGATTTTCGTGTTCAAGTTGTCAGTCAAAGAAAAAGAATCACTACATCCCGACGATGATGTAAGGTATTAAAAACGTGTTACAAATGTTATTTGGCAAACTAGAGCACAAATTAATTTGAATTTTCCGATTCACGTCCACGATTGATTGATTGACGTAATAGAAGTGGTCTATTGCATTAATACGCTATGTATTGTTTATATTTTCAAAGTACGGCGAAATTTGCGGCAGAAAATATTCCGCAGTATTTAAATCAGCAAATGGATTGTGAGTCTCAGGAATAAATGCAAATGTTATTAAAGAGAATTTGGACAGACTAAGTTAAAGGTTCAAATAGGTAATTGTGTAGTAACCTTTGCTCCAAAGGCCACAGCCAGTATTCATTAATCATTGTCAGTTAATCAAGAGACGCCAATAGAGTTTTTCAAGTTTTTTTTTTATCACAGATTTTTATGACACATATTCCTACCTAAACTAAAAGTATATTAGACGCTGATTATTATGAATGTCGGTGCCAAAACATGCCTATAGTTACAACATATTCATATCCCTCTTTAACATTGATCAGCCAGTTATCGTCATCAAAAAGGGACAGATCCCTCATTCAAAGCCATATAGTGAAGTCGCCTAACGGTACATATGGGGCCAGTCAGGACCGAAGATGCTGTATGTAGGCTCAACCTATTATATGCACCATACCGTACAATACTCTGATTTAGAATGAAGCTTTTGTAAAATACGAAATTATGATTTTATTTTAGTTTACAATAACGTGAAGAATTTTTCAGGTGCCTTTGAAGTATTATGTAAAGTAGAATATGTCTTCCCTAAAGACAGAATTTAATAGTTTCCTGCTCGCACTGCTGCTAACTGCCTTACATCCAAGAGGTGCTTTCACCTTTAACGTGGACATATCATGGAAACACGGCGAAATATTCACATCTTCTACAATACGGAGTACTGAAACTTCAAATACCGATGCAAATCACCTTAAAATAGAAGAAAATCCTCTTTATTTTGGATATTCACTCGAACTACGACAAATAAAAACAGATCAGAGGTATGAAAAAGTTTTAGTTTACTTCACCTAAAAGTGGCCAGATAAATAATTACGTCACTCGGTAAGTTTTAGTTTACTTCACCTAAAAGTGGCCAGGTAAATAATTACGTCACTCGGTAGAGTGAAAATGTTCGATTACTTCAATCACACATAGTCAAAATATATAATAAGCGGCAAGTTTGTTTGTTTGTCTTGAAATAACTTCACCAATTATCAACGGATATTTACCAAATTTACCATCCAAGTTCGGCTGGTTTTGAATCTTACTTTTTGCCGTGTTACCGCTACCTAACGGCCAAAATAAGAACCCATATAGCTTGATATTTAGCCTTTCGTTGAAGTCCTCTTCTAGCAAGGTGTACTTTCAGGTAGTAGAGCCCCGTCTAAACCATAGCACGATTCAGAGTTACTTCTTAAAAATTGCGTAACGTTTTATATTATTGATATGATTATTCTTTGCTTCAGACTCTTCATTGGATCTCCCAAAGCAAAACACGATTCTTTATTGCGAAGAGATTTCGGAATTTCACAAGGTTAGTGTGATGAAAATGGTGTGAACTAAAACTGATCAAGAAATTCTTGAGATTTTTGTAACTCTATCAAAAAATCCTAAATAAAAGAACACATATGTGATACACAGAGTATATCTTCGTATGCACGTGCTGCTGCAGAGACTGCGTCAAAGACGCTAGCACAATGATTTTTGTGATACCTGCAAGCTTATGATTTATTGTGACTAATAAGGCTTGAAGTTATTTTCAGGGTATTTTGGACAAACAACATAAATATGTCATAGAATTTTATTTTACGTCATCCTTTTATTTTCAAAATCTAATTAATTCTAATAAAAAACACCGCAAAGCAATTTGAGAACGTGGTATGTGTGAAGTTTTCGCCGTACAGGGTAAATATACCTAATTTAGTGCAAAAAAAACCACACTGATAATACATACTTACTGGCTGTTGCCTGAATTGGGGTTCATGACAATACTCCTTTGTTCTACAGCAGATCATGAAGGAGGTATTTATTCATGTGCAATTGGTACCGAGAACTTCTTACAAAAAAATCATCGCGACGACCTCGACGAAACTAAATCTTGCCGGCCAGTATTTCCGAGCAATTCTAAACCGGGCGACGGATTTGGGCAGACCGTCGCCATCAGTTCTGATGGAAAAATCACGGTAATTTCTTCATTCTTGAACTTTTTCTGCGCAGCTACGTTGAGACAAACATCAAACGTATTCATTAAAGTCGAGCTGAATTTTTTCCTCGTCCTTTTAATGAATATTGCTCTCTTTTGTCGTGAGTTCTATTCTTGTTCCGTGGTTCTCAAACTGGGGTCCGCGAAGCCGTTTTAGAGGGACCGCAAAGTACATTGAATTGTACTGAATAAATGTAATAAACAAAAAAATACATTTTTAACTTACCTTCCTGGTTTACTATAAAAATATAATAATAAAAATGAGTTCACACGTGTTCGAACTGGAGCAATCTCGAACCACCATAACAATAAAATATTTTTACTGACAGTCCAGTGGCATATTAATTCCGCCAGACAAAAAAATGTATATTTTTTTACGAATCATTGAAAAAAATTCAGAGGACCGCTACGCAATTTTTTTTCTGAAAGTTCGCTTTTGTTTTTCCATTTGTGATTTGAAAATCGATCTGTTGATTTGCTGCTTAAACGAAAGATTACGTCATTTATATATAAATTTGATTGACTGCTCTTTAAGAGTAGAAGCAATGATTCGCCCGTCCAATAGGAGGACAACGGATAACATCTACCCTAGTATATGTGTTACCTTGTTTATTCTCCGTTATTTTTTCCTGTAGGCATGCTCTCTAAGCCGCACCCACAACTGTTCATCCGTTGTATACCTCCCCGGATTTTGTTACACAAGTATGGATGCGGGTTCCACCTGGGCACAAGACGAAATTTCTCAAAGACAAAGTATGTCGAACTGTTTTCCTGACGTTGAAATAGAGAGTGATTGTCCATATTCGTATTGTTAACTCTCAATTGAAATCAGGGTGCCACACTGCCACAGTCGATGTCATGTTCGTTCTTGATGGCTCAAACTCCGTCCAGAACGATTTTGGAAAAATTAAAAAGTGGGTCAAGAACGTTACGAAATCAATCGACCTGGAAAAGGGTACAGTTCGTGTTGGTGTCGTTCAATACTCTACTTACATCTGGAAAAAGTGAGTTTATTTTTACAAGAATAGGGACACCAAAACCAAACCTATTCTTGAGCCACCATCTAAACTTATTAGACAACATGCACTTAATGAGATCTGTATTTTCGTAGTTAAGGAATGTAAGTATCAGCTTAGAAAACATAAACACTTGTGTGATCACGCCTATATACAAATACTATTTAATTGGTAACTGCGATATAAATTTGAGTCAGTAATGCTAATAATTAACTCTGTTACAAAGGCAAGATAACTAAATTTTTTGTAAGAATTTTGAAGAACCGATCACCCGATTTTTGGTACACTGGTGCCAGATCAAATTGTACAGCGTAGCCCAAATAATCTAGTATATTTTATTCAATTTTGTTATGCTATATATATATATTGGTTTTATTGCGCCTTGATAGCAAGGGCGTCTTATATCAAATTTATAACGAAGAAGTATGGTACCCTGATAATTATTTATTAAATTATCCGAATTATTTAATATACCACGAAAATCATGCATATGTCAGTGGATTCTCGTTATATCTACCTCCATGTTTTACTTTAAATACAGACCACACCGCGCTGATGTCTATCTGAAAACTGAAATTGAGTTAGGCGAGTTCGAGAGACGAAAGAAATTTGAGGTACGGTACTCTTGTTCTGTAATATACTCTTTCGATTTTCTTACCAGTATTTGTGTATCTGAATGTAGTCTAGTGTTTGTATATATATGTGTGTGTGTATGATTGTGGGCTACTTTGAATATATATACAGTAGATTAAATGAAATTTGTATTAACCCTTGTACTACCATTTAGAGAGCTCTCAACAATATAAAATGGAGTGGAGGAGGAACGATGACTGGTGCTGCGCTGTGGAAAGTTCGCGGGGACTTCAATACATCTTCGAGATTTAATTTAAAAACAAACAAGCAGGTTATGATTCTGCTAACTGACGGAAGGTAAAGCAACATGGGAATATTTTTAACTATTTTTGCATTCGAAAAATATTTTTGTTTCACTACGCATTACAGATGCAAGTACTCTAATTAGTTATACACTACTCACTCGTTATATGCGAGGGATGCGTTCCCAAACAACTTTGCATAGTGCGCATACTTACTTTAATGGAGAAAAAGGGGCAACAACCTACAATCACAGTTCAGCCACCATTTCATACCAAAGAGACACAAATACATTACCACGAGGCAATATAAATATTTGAATGCTAGTATTCAACAATATACGTTTATTAAAAGCATAATAATGAGGGGAATCACCAAGAGTGTCTCCGGGGGAGTGGCTGGGCAAATTTACATGGATCTGGTCGTGGGTCGTTACAGTCATCGAACACAGCAAGACTGATAGAACTGTCAGAAAGATGAGTTGTACTTCCAGAAATTACCGCGTGTCTCCTCATGTTATCAGATCGAACAATGGCCCAAACGCCAGAAGATTTGCAAAGGAGCTCAGAGATATCGGCGTTATTCCTTACGTCATCGGTGTAGGATCTGAGATTGACAGGGTCGAGTTACGGGTGGGCATATTATATTTTGTCACATTCCCTGCGTTAACACTGTGTTATATTACTTATTCACTTCGTCTGCTATGCAGATGATTGCCAACGGCAATACGAGCGATGAACGGGTATTTGAAGTGGAAAGCTTCGATGGACTGCATGAGATCGTTGAGAATCTGAAATCTGAAATTTTGAAGTTTCAACTGGAAGGTATATAATTCACAAATCAAAATGTATATGTAAATTGCAATGGTAATGTATTTACAATTCCCAATTCAAGTTCCTGTTCCTTGCATATAGCTCAGACAAACAACAACGCCAGTTTTTCGCTAGAATTTGGAGAAATAGGATTCTCTTCTTCCTATAGTAAACAGCCACAATCTGGAGTCAACAATTCGGTAAGATTTAGTGCTCGTGTGTGCTATTTGTGATGTTGGTATGTGGCTGTGGAGTGATGTAAAATGAAGAACGTTGTGTGTGTTCTGAATAGAATGCGTTGCTGTGATGTGAGTGATACTTTGCATGTCTGACTTGATTTTGTTGGGTCAATGACAATCGGCTGCGCGCTTTACAGTGTTTAGTAAGATTTCTCGTACGGTTAGATTGCGTTAGATACGGAATGTGAGCTCGAACGTTGAGACATGCTATGCGGACTTTTTCCTCTATTTATTCATCATGAAACTCTGCCGGTTACGATGTACCAGTAACGA
The DNA here is from genome assembly GCA_013436065.1 of Halocynthia aurantium. NCBI lineage: Eukaryota > Metazoa > Chordata > Ascidiacea > Stolidobranchia > Pyuridae > Halocynthia > Halocynthia aurantium. Next base: position 1,104 of record QXVX01000579.1, on the reverse strand, counting down.
TGAGTTGTGGCATATTTCTCCGCTACAAATATATATTGTGTCGGTCGGTTGGATTATTGGAGGACTATCAATTCAATCTGGTTTTATGCCTAAGCAGTAAATCTCCAATGGAAAATTTAACAGGTAAGCCTGAGAAATTTCAATTTTATAGAAATTAAAAAGCTACCTACAACAGAGATTTCACAGTATTTTCTTATCCACAACATTATTTCCAGTTGAATCGGAAACGGCTTGCAAGAAGAAAACCATGTTGTGAGTGGGCCTACATTGTCAAATTCTTATTTTTCTAAGGTCTTAGCAAAATCTCTGATATCGTTTGTCCAAACAGTCAGCAGTATTCATTTTGGTAAATAGCACAGAGAAGGGGAGATGGAAACTGAAACTCTATTTTCATATTTGTATTTTAAACACATTTTATCGATGTAACGCATTAATTTGAATGCAATCAAATGAAAATTAGTAGGCTTGTTTTTCACCGCCTACTATAAATTTATACAGTCAAAGCAACTGGTAATGTATTGCCTTGCTTCTCTCCTTATTTGTTAGTAGTTATAGCCATATTTTGTACATCCCACTTTCCTTCAGTTGTTCCTACCCGCAATAACCTTACCTTATTCGTTCCTGAATTTCAAGATAGCACCGGCATTTTCACTCTACAGTGAGAATTATGAATTATAGCATATTCATTGTCGTGTTACTGCAGTGGTTTGATCCGTCAGTTTTAGCTACCAATAGTGTCGGTCAAGTTTCAAAAGCAACTGCAAGATTTCTATACCGTAACTTGTCGGACAGCGATCTTCCTTACTACGGTTATGATGTACTGCTCACGAATGTTTCTGAAAAACTCAAGTAGGTGTTTATAATGAAAGTGGTAAACGGTTGTCAGAAAGCAAATTCAAATATTATACGGTATATACACCAGAGTATATGACTTGCCTATGATACATATTAACTTAGATCTTTTTGTACACTTTGCGTTACCATGATTTGTACTCCAGTAATATATAAAAAATTGTTTCCAGATTGACCATTAGTGCCCCAGGCGGAGGATACGGATCTTCAAGTAAGGAATAGTAGTATAAAGTATTGTCTGCAAGAAAGCTA
>QXVX01000570.1:0-16399 GCA_013436065.1 Halocynthia aurantium | reverse complement strand
CGAGTTTAGCCGTAACGAATACTATAGCTAACCTTAATGCCGGCGTATAAGCATAACCAGCAGCTTAATCTTTTATACAAGTTGTGGTACAAGACTAACATGATAGAATTAGTAAACTATCATATGGATGTAGGCCTGCTCGTAACGTCACGTACTCATTTTCGTCTCTGCCATTATAAGGAATCGTACGAATGACAAATAAACGTGGTATAACGGGAACATTAACGGTCGTAACTGCGAGGAACGGTAGTAGTTGGGCAATCGTTGTAGCGGTCGTAAGCGCGAGAGGTCGTAGAACGAGATGGTCGCTAAGTGAGGAATATCTACATACGATATTCAGGTCACGTTAATTAGTTCGTAATTATGATCTCAAATATTTGAAGTCCAATAATCCGTGATCAAACATTTGAAGTCGAGTAATCCGTGATTAAATATATGAAGTCGAGTAATGTGTAATTGCTTTTGACTGCTGAGAAAGTTTAACTAGGGTGGTGCAAGAATCCTATTGAATTCGTCGATAAAAAAACAAAGTGACAGACTTAGGTAAATTCTATTCCGAGCATCTGTCAATCTGCGAGAAGTTGACTCGTCAGTGTCGGACAGACCAAACAGTTAAGGACATTAAATGAAAAAGATACTGTGTATTTATTAGTCGAGAGCCGAAATGAGGACAAAAGACGTAATACGTGGCTAATGGCAACATAGCCGTGGCGCTGGCATTGTTCTCCTGACAAGAGGCTTGTGGTAAATTCTGCCCTTTTTTCCTCTTTTTCTGTTCATTAGGAACGTATATAAAACCCGGTTATAATGCGACTGTCATAACAATGGCGAGCAGAGGAGAGCATCAGCTGCAAAGCGTAGGATACAGAGCAAACAGATCCATCTTAGTAAAACGAATCTAAGCTCAATTGTTGAGGATAGCTGGAAATATTTGAACTGTTAATACAGCCGGTAAGGCTAAGTCAACTCTAGATCTTCGAGTGTCCATCAGAATACAGCTCAGTCTTATAAACTTCCCTCTTGCACAGAATTTCAGTCGAATTCTTTCAATGTGTAACTACCGTATACTAGCAGACCTCGTTTCAAGACGAGGATAGACTCCAGGATATAAGATTCGAGATTTTTAGAAGTGTAGAAGTATAGCTAGGGCCGGATTTAGACTTTGAGGAATTTTGGAATCTTTTTATATATACAGGAAGATAAGCTGGGAATGTTTGCGTAGCATAGTAGCAAATGTTGGCCTGCTATTTCACGATTTTAAGTGCAAGCAAAGATATTTCAAGCCGATTTAAACAACTAATATTAAAAAGGAAATGAAACGAATGATAAACCGCATTTCTTCGAAAATAATATAAGTTAGGTTCCGAAAAAGACATTCAATTTTTTTGACTGTAACAATAACAGTAACGTAATACAGGCGATAGTGATTTAAATTACTAGTGATCAGATAAGGTATGAAGTGTTGCGGTGCCTTTATTTCTTTAAATTACATTTTAGTTCGCAAAGGAAGTGGCCCCTCTGGCAGGAAGGCCCGGGGCAATTTCCCACTTTTGAATGACGACGAATGAATACGTAACTAAGATAAGAGGCAGGCGAGCTACTAGTACGGATTCAAGTTTCTAAACAATATATATTTGTCCTTTGAAAGTTACGCACGTTCTAGGACTTTGATATGTATCTCATAAGTCTGGCATGTTTATTTTCTATTTGGTTTAGCTTATCTGATGTCAAACTAAGTACATAGTAACAGCACTAGAATGGCACTGTGCAAACCCTCTTCCTTTGCTGAAAATGCAGTGAATTTAAGACACAGCAACAGACAAGAAACAACGATTCTACAGAAGAAATTGTCCTTGATGAAGAACATGGAAAGACAAGTAAGAAAGTCGCATTATATACCATCTTCTGTAGCCAGTTATACAATACAACAATACCTTTGTAGTGGCTCTGGATGAGATATACTAGGCCCCTGCAGTGGCTCTGGGAGGTATATTGCGCGTTTGTAGTAGCTAAAGGTATATATTAGCATTCTTATTTGTCTGCAAGATTGCCCCCTTTTCCATTGGCCACACACAGAGTGAAAATACAAGCTTTCCTTGTTCGTGCATTATTCTGCGATACATACGAACCTCCGTGCTAATTCTGGTAAAGATCTATTAAAAAATGGCAACACAGTTTTGAGACAACCAACTAACCAACCAAACTTTGTATATCGTCCTAGAACATTTTCTGACGTAAACTTTTTAATCACAGACTAATAACAATTTTGGAATAGACAGCAAACTGATCGCAATGAGACTCAAAAACAATCTTCAACGTTCTGCACAGACGGAAGCGAAGATTGGAAAAATGAAAAGTGAAATGCCACGAAGAGGAAGCTACACGGAGGAAAATTCCGGGATGTTGCTAGCACTTAAAGATGTTTGGGAGGGACAAGGAAACTTGGGTACGATTCTTTACCTAAGTCCAGAACTATTAAATTCCACGTACGTACAGTATCCAAGCAGCGACTCGTCCATAAGATAACATAATAAAATAACATGATACTATAGCGCATTTGCTCCTATGTTAATCCGCTAATGTTTGTTATGTCGAACAGGAAAAACAGAGGCTCGGATGAACGACGTCACTCTACCAGCTGCTATTCAGCTCCTAAACTCCAACGGCTTTGAAGTAGAAAAGCGCGTTACCGACAAATTACAAGTCATGAGAAAGAAACAGCTGAATATCGAGAGACTCAGTAAAACTTCCGAAAAACCACAAAGGAAAATGACGGGATTAAACATGAGAAGGGCTTCCCTGCCCGAGTTGGGGAATTCGGATAAGCCCGTAATTAGAGACAGTAAAACTCGGAATGTCAGCGGAGACATGAGTGTAAAGAACACGGCAGGAAACAGAAAACATCCAAGACCGAGACTTGATAGCATATCGTCTTCATCATCCTGTTCCAGTAAAGGAATAACAAGGCGGAAAGTTCAACGTTTGCGCTCGCAGACACAGCCAGATATTTCAGTAATGGTATTGCCGGCAAGAGAGATAAGTATTCTCGGCGTACACGGGGAAGACAGACCGACATCAGCGCCGGGGAAACACTTGGTAAATGGCGGGAAAAAGGGGGAAACCACGATATCGGTTAAAGCTTCTACCGTTGCGTGGGTCGAAGAAAACTCAGCATTGGTCAAAGGTGTCATCGAATCCTGCGTTAAAACGGCCCCTCATTTTTCGACGTCCAGTCGCGATCGCAGCACTTCCAGTGAAAGTGGAGAAATTAAGAAAGATAAGGCAGAACAAGAAGAAGTGGTCGTTGCAAGGCCGGAAATGGCTGCAAGAAAAGTCGTTGCAGAAACGGACGGTTACTCGAGCGACGAAAACATTCGTGTGTACAATGATAATTCTACGAATAACGAATGCCCGTTGAAAATTCTACACGCTAAAATACATTCTCGAATGGAAGATGTTACTCTGGTAGATCTACATCGAGCATCCGTCGCCACAAAAAATTATCCACAGCGGATGAAGACATTTGTTCAAGATATGAAGGTACACAAACAAATAAACGTTACAATACCATGGTGAAATTCGCACTTAGATTGATAGCGAATGTCCCCCTGTGGCAGCATTACTGATTACTGAATACTAAATACTTATTACTGGGTTGCGCCGGTTACTGAAATCGCGAAAGTTTGAATAACCAGTTACTGAACTATATTAAGTTTTCACAGTTATCCACGCTTTCTTCCATCGAATAAGGGTTCAAATTTGTATTTTTCTCATCAATTTGCAATTATGAGATCTGATTCCTAAAATATTTGATCAAAACACGTCAGGGCAATATTTGCTTTGCGGGCAGAGCTTTTGATTTGCTCGAAATTCAACACAGATAAAACTATTAAACTATCTACATATAAAATCTACGAATGTAAGTTGGGAGCGTTTTGCTGATTCAACAGCCAAGTGCTCTCCGTTTGCTCAACATAACTTTAACTTAACAAATGTCATTTCTTCAGAATTACAAGATCCCCGAAAACGAACGAAAAAACTTAAACACGGATTATTATGCATTCCNCGAAAGTTTGAATAACCAGTTACTGAATTGTTCTAAGTTTTTCTTTATGCACGCTTTCTTCCATCGAATAAGGGTTCAAATTTGTATTTTTTCTCATCAATTTGCAATTATGAGATCTGATTCCTGAAATAATAAATCCCACTACGTCAGGGCAATATTTGCTTTGCGGGCAGAGCTTTTGATTTGCTCGAAATTCAACACAGATAAAAACATTAAACTATCTACATGTAAAATCTACGAATGTAAGTTGGAAGCGTTTTGCTTTTACGCTTTTGCTGATTCAACAACCAAGTGCTCTGCGTTTGCTCAACATAACTTTAACCTAACAAATGCCTTTATTTTAGAATTACAAGATCCCCGAAAACGAACGACAAAACTTAAACACGGATTATTATGCATTCCGACTACACCAAAGCAAAGATACTGCAATGCCACAAGGCATAGGAAGAAGAGCAAAATCTGCTAGAGGCAATAATTGCATGGTCACTTCTCTTGCATCTGAATCACAGCCAAATTCATGTAGCTGTTCGGATTGTGACGAAGAAAGCGTATTAAACGATGAACAACAGTACTTTGCTAACGTCAGAACCTCGCTTGCTCAATGCAGGAATAGGAGTCTTACTATTAAAAGCATAGACGCCGCCAGTGGACCAAGCGATTTTATCGAATGTGTTTTATAGAGAAACATTTTTAATATGCCACCATTCTGTTCCACATAAGTTCCAAAAAACGTTTTTATTCTATTCGCGTTTACTGCCTGCAACCCATGTCAAGGTGACATTTAAGTACAGTACAAGTACTGTTTCACACTGTATCAGATGTGAGTAAGTAAAAAAAATAATACTAACACCAGACCAAAAATCGAATAGATGACATAGATCCACTCTACGGATCGCAGAGTAGACCACAATCACCATATACACGCATACTAACATTACAAGATAAAACAGTTGTAGAATTGATCTTTGATTAAGTTTGTGCAATAAAGTTGTAACATACTGTAGAACCATTCATATAAAAATGCTTACCTGAGCTCAGGCCACGTGAAGTCTTGCAAAAAGGCAAGGAAGAGAAAGGATCGGTGGGAGGAATGAGTGGAGAAACGAGTTTTAAAGGTTGTTATAGACAATAATTTGCCCGGAAACTTACAAGAAATAAAGACAGCCTATTATTCCTCATTCTGTGAATTCATTTCGGGACAAAAGATAAACTTTAACATACCTAAATCATACCATGCAGAAATAAATGCTTGAAAACCTTAAAATATACGAAAGAGCAAACACTACGGGAGAACGAGTATCACGTGACATAATTAGCCGAACAATGGTTCGGTTCCTCAGAATCTAATTTTCCACAATCAAGAGTCTGAATCCAGTGTATAAATAGAAGATTGCTGATAAAAAGTTTGTTTAGATCGTTATGTAACTTCTTAAAATAAACATCAGGCAAAGAAAACCTTTTTAGAACGACTAAAGCAACACCGACTATAGAGCAATTCCCATGAAATGCCGTTTATTAACATTCAACTGACCCGCGCATATCAAAGTCGTTATAACGGCAACGTGCCGCCCTTGAATCCGTTTCGGGGTTCATAAAACGACTGGGTTTAGGCTTTATGATAATATTTGGACTAGACGAGAATTATAGAAACAGAAATGCGATTGAATAGGTTTTTGTTTACACACTAGCATTGTTTGAATCAGCCTTGATATTGGTTGTGTTTTCTTACTATGATGAGACGTGATAGCATTCCAAAACCAACTGAATAAAAAAGCATTGCACCTCATATTTGGATAAATCAAATAAACAGAATATATGCCTAATTGCAGTAACGCTGTAACGACCGTATATTTCCTCCTTGCATTCAGTTTAAAATAACGCATGTATGTACTTTCTGCTGAGCGTGTTAAAGACTAATAAACTACTGTAATTGAAACACTGACATTCTTATCTTATCTAACATATAAATTTCTGCTTTCATTCCTAATCGTGGTCCGAAATCAGTTCATACATTTCCACCTGGTTACAAGATCATTGATGAATGTTTCTGTTGTTGACTACATGATTGAACGATTCGATGAGCAATAGTAAGTAACGTCAACAAGGAACTGAGCAACGTAAACTCGGAAAACCCTAAACTCTTACGCTTACAACGCCACACTACATAATGGCTCTCAAACACGTTTGCTTCACGTGATTAAATTATTAGTAGAGTCGCGCCTCCGTATCCTTGATTTCAGGCGCAATAAAAATCGAAAGAGTTTCAGAATGACACTGTGCGCGTTCATTACAGTGTAATCATTGTAGCTGTGTCATTAAAGCCCATGGTAATTGTAATCATGACCCAACGCACAGTTGATATCATCATCATCATCATAGACATTGTACAGTATCATTGTGATGTCGCAATCATCGCAGCAAGAACAAAGGAGTACTCANTAAAGCAACACCGACTATAGAGCAATTCCCATAAAATGCCGTTTATTAACATTCAACTGACCCGCGCATATCAGAGTCGTTATAACGGCAACATGCCGCCCTTGAATCAGTTTCGGGGTTCATAAAAGAACTGGATTTAGGCTTTATGATAATATTTGGATTAGACGAGAATTATAGAAACAGAAATGCGATTGAATAGGTTTTTGTTTACACACTCGCATTGTTCAAATCAGCCTTGAAATTGGTTGTGTTTTCTTACTATGAGCTTACTATGAGAAGACTTGCTAGCATTCCAAAACCAACTGAATAAAAAAGCATTGCACCTCACATTTGGATAAATCAAATAAACAGAATATATGCCTAATTGCAGTAACGCTGTAACGACCGTATATTTCCTCCTTACATTCAGTTTAAAATAACGCATTTATGTACTTTCTGCTGAACGTGTTAAAGACTAATAAACTACTGTAATTGAAACACTGACATTCTTATCTTATCTAACATATAAATTTCTGCTTTCATTCCTAATCGTGGTCAGAAATCAGTTCATACATTTCCACCTGGTTACAAGATCATTGATGAATGTTTCTGTTGTTGACTACATGATTGAACGATTCGATGAGCAATAGTAAGTAACGTCAACAAGGAACTGAGCAACGTAAACTCGGAAAACCCTAAACTCTTACGCTTACAACGCCACACTACATAATGGCTCTCAAACACGTTTGCTTCACGTGATTAAATTATTAGTAGAGTCGCGCCTCCGTATCCTTGATTTCAGGCGCAATAAAAATCGAAAGAGTTTCAGAATGACACTGTGCGCGTTCATTACAGTGTAATCATTGTAGCTGTGTCATTAAAGCCCATGGTAATTGTAATCATGACCCAACGCACAGTTGATATCATCATCATCATCATAGACATTGTACAGTATCATTGTGATGTCGCAATCATCGCAGCAAGAACAAAGGAGTACTCACAGGTGAAGATGAAGATATTCTTTACAAAATGCGCCATTATTTTTTGTACAACACATCCCCTCTATCCCACTAATACAGTTTCATGTTTTAAATTGAAATAACGGGAGAAAGTTCCCGGACGAAGATTTGAAAACAAGACGTATGGCAACTGAAATATAGTTTACATAAGGATAAATTTGTAAGACTGAATGCAGGATGTGGTCGGGATAGTCTCGACACTTGACCAATAACTCGGTTTACTGATCTTATCACGTTTCTTAAGGTAGAATTGACGTTCGTTAGAATATTTGTTTTATGGTTCAAGTTTATATAGCACCGGTGAAAATAGGAGACACTCAATAATCGATTTCAAAAGACATCGAGGTCAGAAGGTCATTCTCCCAATCTTAATGGATATTCAAGTAGGGGATGATAGACTAGAATTGTGCTACAATTATTACTGAGGTTTTGTGACAGATATTTTTTTCACGAATGCATGTAATGGTGTCATAACACAATATGAACGAATGTATGCAAACGCGCATTTAAATTTAATGACATCAGAGATTGTGGTTATTAAGGATTTATTTCATTTTACATGAACTATTGAATTTGAAACTTGTACTGCAAGCAAGGTTCAAATTAAACAGTAGGAATAATAAAAAAATAGTAAAATGAAGTTACGGTCACAGTAGTGCTATGACATTCCGTAAAATGCCATTTAAAAACATGGAATATTTCCACATAGCTCAAACAAATTATCTACCCCTTCTTTCATCTTCTTCTTGGGATAACTTTGTTTGGAGGACTCCAAGGAGGCTGAAGATTCTCTTCATCATCATCATAATCGTCGTGCCCATACTTTGGCCTCCTTTCCTTCAATCGTTTCTCACGCAATGTTACTTTCAGCTGCTCATCTTTAGTTTCTCGCCATCTGTATACACACACAGCTGCATAAACCAGAGGTCGGCAATTTTTTATCAAGCCAAATAGTCAACATTTTGAGCTATGTGGACCAGGAGGCAAAGTCTAAGAAATTTAGGTTGGTATGCCTAAGGAAACTACTGCTGTGGTGTTATTACACAATAATCCCAATGCCACTTGTTCTAACAATGGATATGCACTGGTAATAAACACTTGAATGAAATGTCGCACAACTGCAACACATGTGTGGAAACACTGCCAAATTATAACTGTACGATAAAGTTATAATTAACTCTCCACAAACTGTAACCACTACAACGCTATCTATGCCTGAACCGCTTACCTTACGGTGAGTGATTTGAACTTTTAAAGAATTAGAAAATCCAGTCGTACCATGTGGGTCGTAGTATACAGATCCTGGTATAAGCCTATTCAGAGTAATTGAAAACAGAAAATCTACTTACTCTTTGTATTTCTCTTCTCCATCTTTACTTGCTCTCTCTTTTATGTTTCTCTCTTCCTTCTCCTTTTTCTTCTTCTCTCTCTCTTTCTTTTTTTGTTCTTTAATCCAAGAATCCCCTCTTTCATTCATCCTGTAACGATGCACATTTCATTACATTCTTTTCAGTGCACTATTTTCTTCCCGATTTTTTCCCACACATAATCAAACAGGAACGGCTATTCTAGTTCCCCCGTGGGACTCCTCGAATTATTTCTTACCACTACAAGGGTGTGGGCTCAAATCCTACCAGAGAGAATCAAACCATACAATTCCTAAGTACAAACTACTTGCCAGCTATTAACCGCTGTCTTGTTCAATTCTTTGTTCTTTTTTTCTTTATCTTTGAGCTTTCTTTCTTCTGCGCGTTTTTTTCTTTGTTCGGATTGGTGTTTTATTTTTGCGCTTTCGAGAAGCTCCTGTCGGTGTCTCTCTGCTTGCTGCAAACATATCAACAGTTAGACGGATACACATAGACTAGTAGCGGCGAAAATTAGCCTTCGCCCTTGGTCAGCCGATGACACTGAAGCTCTTGGGTTTATATATATATGTATTCTTTCCCAGAATTTTGGCTGCTAGTCCTAAATAGATTTTGCCTGGGTAAACCTTCAAGGAAAATGCTATATATAGATAAACAGTACTATAGATATACTGTTTCTTCTTTTAACCGTTAGGATACCCTTACATAGAATTTGACCCAGGCCCCACATGTTGCACCCGCACCCGGGGTTTCTATATTCGTGCATTATTTTATTCTATAATGAGAGTTCGAACGACCTCTTGGAACAGATTGAGTTCAAAGTACGAGGCATCACTGTATATTGAAAACTTCACCTCTTGGCTTTTCAATTTCTGTTTTTCTTTCTCTTCCTCTTCCTTTCTCTTATGTCTCTCCTGAGCTTTTTTTACTCTGAGGGTTTGCTTGTCTTCTTCCTACACAAAGGAACAACAGATATTTATCAATGCAATATTACGTGCAACAATTGTGAGAAAACAAACAAATATCCAGGGTGTTTCAAAGGTCACAATACACATCAATGCTAAGTTTTCTTCACATTTTTTTTTAAGTCTCAGAGTATCAAAAGTTCCAGCCAGTGGTAAGAAAATTACAGGGAATGTTGATCACCAGCAATGCTGAAGTAAGAATTGAAATTTAGTACATTACTTTTTTTGCTTCTTCCCATGCTCTTCTTGTGACAACTGTTTCGTGTTCTTTGTCTATTCTCTCTTTTTCTTGCTTTTCCTTCTCTGCTTTCTTGATTTTTGCTTCCTCCAGATTCTTCTTTTTAGACTCTTCTTCCCGTTTTGCTAACCATTCCTTTGAAAAAGGAAGAGTAGTAAGGCTTATCATTATTAGATTATTCGTTCTTAATACAGGGATTTCCATCACACATTCAATAGATTGCAATGCCTTAACTACCTTGATTTACACTTCCTTGATTTACGAGGAATCACTTTAACGAGGTTTTCAAAGTATTTTTCATCTTAATCTTGTTAAGTTAACGTAAGCCCTTTCATGCAAAAGTCTAAGGTATATATTTGCACTCGTATTTTATCCGCTAGGCAGCGTTAGGCAGAGAATTTGACCCTCTCCAGCTCCAGATGGATAGCAGTCTGGGTTTTCTTTGTTCATACATTATTCTGGGATACATCTGGGGACCACGTTTATATATGGAGATACAGATTGTCCCTGTCTACAGCGGTTTTGGCTATTACCAAATAAATTGCCTTCTTGATATCGTCCGAACAATGTGGCTGAAAATTTTCACTTCGTGGAGAAAGGGTGTCTTGTTTTTTTAAATCCTTGAGACCCGCAAGAGATCCGAGACCCTGGTAGTTCATCGGCGGCGTTCTGTAAGATTTCTTTCCGGATTTCAGCCGAATTGTCTTTGTCAACTTTTTATTTCTTTCTTCGCCAGATTCCTAGAAAATGGAAACAAGATTTTTTATCTCTGACAGCATTTGTATTATCAGGAACAGATCCGGGAATTCATACCAAAGAAGCTTTATCGTTATGTTCTGCAACATTATCTATCACGTTTTCGATGAGTTGCTGTGACGATCGTTGCTTGGTAACGCCCAGTTGGTTTTGTTCTGCCGTCTTCATTACAACTTCTTCCACAGGACTTCTGAGAATTCAACAAAAAGGATGTGAATAATTCAAGGTAATTTCGTTAACATAAAATGAGCTCCATCTAGCGGTTACTCTTTTGATTGCTGATATAAATACGATTGTGTAAAATAAAACATGAACTTTAACCTCAGTTTTACTTCATATTGAGGTAAAATAATTAAAATACACCCTCGATTCGAAAATTAATCATATCAAACCATCCAACCCTAATTCTGGACCACAATGAAATGCATAAACATCTTACCTTGCCTTTCCTTGCTTCTGGTGCATTTGAGCTTGTATGTCGACTGGCTTTTCTGAATTTAGGGCTTGGTTAAAAATGGCAAACATATCATCTGCTTCTGCCTTCGCTTGCTTGCTCTCTAAAAAATCACATTTGAAATCGAGAGTTAAGAGAAACCCCAGACAGGTAACATGATGACCCAGCAGAGAATTTCACTAACCAGTCCTGTTTAGAACATGCTTTGGTGATGTGGTTTGCATCATTTGTGTCTGATTAAGCTCGAATTGATCCATCTTCATTGTATTATCCCTCCCGCGTATTTGACCTCTATCAGACTGCAGACTGGATAACGGTGACAAAGGTCTAGTGTTCTCGTTAGTGTTGAACTGCACCGCAGTTGTTGGAGAAGCAGCTCGATGTGAAGGTGACTTTTTACGATTTCTTTCATCAGACGGCGACCTGTGATGATTTCGTTCGTCCGAAAGTGACCTTTGAAGACTCTTCTCCTTGAAAAGGTTATCTGAAGGTAATCGACGTGGTTCCGTGAGAGGTGATCCTGAAGTAGTAGAATAGGTTTATTGAATAATCTAGTACTCCATGGAGATTATGATGAGTCAAAAACATGGCATGTAATTTCCTTTAATTTTAATCGAAATAAATCTGTGATTACTTGTTTTATTTGTTTTAACAGAAACAGGGCTAGTGGGTCGTCGAATGACATCCTGCTGCGACTGAGAATCTTGAGAGCTTCTGCTTCCTCTCTTTCTTGGCACGGGTTTCGGTGGAGAATCGTCCATCAAAAAATCAACGATCGATTGAGATTTCACTGTGTCAGCTGCCTTCAGTTTATCATGACTGTTTGAAATAATATATTTATAGAATTACGGATTTCAGATTCAACGAATACAGTATGGCCGGCATTAGGAAATGGCAGAGCAAGACCAGTACCTCCAGGATCGTTAGTTAAGGAGGCATGTGTCAACCTCCCACTATTTATGCATTTAAGGAATTGTGGTATCTTCGCGAGTGTCCGCGTTTTGAATGAGAGCCCCACAATGCAATACAGCAAAATTACAGGACATAACTCAATTAGGTAACTGTACTGTAAACACTGTTACTTACGTATTTATGTAGCATTCGATGAATTTTATAGCACTTTGGATCAGTGATACACTACACACTATACACATATCATAACTTTCAGAATATAAACGCACTAGAACTTCGAGTCAGTGTGATCAAAGGCACCTATTAAACCGTGTGAACATGAACATGCTCCCCTCCCCTCCCCTAACTTATAAGCATATACAAGCGCAGTTCACATGATATACATGACATATAGAGGTTTCTTAGAGATCTGCACAAACCATAACTACATTCAATTAAGTATTTCACTCACCCAGCAGAATGAGACCCGGGCTGATCATTCATAGAGCTCAATATACTTTTAAGTGCAGAACTAGGTTGAGACCCGACAGGTGACTTTGATCTCTGCACAGGGCTTGAGACACGTTCTTGGGAACGTTGCAACGGACTCAATGGCCTTCCTTTTTCCTCCAGAGGTCGTCTCGATTCGTTGGGTGAACTGACTTGTCGTCTCTGTTCAGGAGTTCTTCTTCCTGTCGGAGATCGCAATTTCTCTCTGGGAGAATATGTGTCTTGAAAGGAAACGCTGACGTCCTTCGATGGGGTGCTGGGTCTGGACGTTTTCTTCAGTGCCGGTGTTGGTTGAAACAATTCCTGAGATGGGGATTTTGATCTGTTGGGTGATTGGGGTCTATGTGTTTTATTGAATGAGGGAGGACTTTTTCCAAGTAGATTTCTATCTTCTGCTTTCGTTCTCTTCGTTGGAGTAGGATGTTTGGATTTTGAGTCACCTTAAAAGGATAAAAAATATAAAACTACAGCTAAATGTACTCTTGAGTTTCTCTCAAGTTCTAAAATAATTATTTCAAGTTTCCTTAGGATTGACAACCTCCCAATCAAGCAATGAAATTCAGCAAGAGGTTGGAGATCTGCAGGATTACCTTTCAGCAACTGAAGAAAAGAATCCTCGTCATCTGACGAACCATTATCATGAAGCAATGCACTCTGTCTTGCAATAGATTTAGATTTGTCTTGTGTTTTCTCTTTATTTTTCAACATTCTATGAAAGATCAATAATGTTAAAAGTGGGAATTCACTATCATGTTATCTCAGTATAGGCTACTAGCAGAATTACCCAGCGTCCCTTGGGGTCTCAGAATAAGCGTAAGCCATGGCCTTGGAAAATCCTACATAAGCCCTAAACAGAATTAGTGTTGTCTGGCGTTGCCCACATTTCCCGATAAAAAATCCCATGCAAACTAATAACAGAACTAGTTTATAACGAAAAAGCTCTCAGTGGTATTATATCCACATCCACTATGCTTCTTCGGTGTGTTGTTCTTGCAGTCAGGGTGCGTCATTCACGAGACTCTGAGACATCTCTTTTGAACATATAACGCCACCATTACCTAGGTTAGGATACCCTGAGTCACCACACCAAATCCAGTTCAAATCAGTCCAGCCATTTGGTTGTATAACGAACAAACAATAAACAAACTTTCTCTTTTTTATATATATAAGATAGTCTTGCCGTACGAACCCCATTGGATCAAACAAAGGCTTCTTCTGTGCAGCTGTATTGCCTTTAAGGAACATGGATCCTCCACCACCAAGTATATCATCATCATCTTCATCAGATGGTAGCTCCCATTCTCTCTTTTTCAGAGGTGCTTTTTCATAGGAATATGTTTTGTTTCTCGCGGAAGTAACTTCTACTTGTGAATAAAGATGAAATAAAAATTAATTGACAAATGATCAAAATAAAAATACAGATGAACTTTTATATTCAAAGGTCAAAGAACTTTTGTACATATTGAAGTTAGAAATGCTACCTCACAACTTACCATAATCGAAACTGCTTTACCATAACAAAAAGGTAACTAGGTTTCCGGAGTGACCACACTACAAAACAAGTACAAGAATGTGTCCCATAGGTTTTGGAATAAGGTATCCATTCTAATTTTTGATTTCCTGTTATTTTAAAGCAACCTAGATCAATTCCAGGGGAAGATCCCACGCCCATCAATCTCGTTATTGATTTTATTGGTGTAATTTAGTCATTCTTCACATATTTTTAATAATTTATGATGGTACACAATATATAATATTCAACTATTATAACTATAGAAAAACAACCCTACCTTCGTCTTCAAAGTCATCCTCGTAATCGTCATCGCTTTCCTCCTCGTCCTCTTCTTCTTCCGGTGACGTAAATCCGTTAGCTAAACCTTTCGCACGACGAGCCTGCATAGCGTTGGAGAGCTCGACTTGAAAAGTGTCCTTCTGCTTTCTACGATATTTTGGTTTTTCCATGATCCTGAACAAATGAAAACACACTTTCCGACAAAAACACTATCCTTATACCGGTCCCAGTAAATTTAAACTTATTTTTTCTCAACAAAAATGTTTACTTCGTAACCGGGATACTACAACGGCCGAATAGCGGCAGTCGTATATTGATGAAAGGGAAAACAGATGGCAGTAATGATTACTTGAATAATTTATTAAATAGTGGACAAATTAACGTGGACGATACAAAATACGTGGAATTCACTTCAACTACTAAAATATTCATTTAAATCAAAACATTATTTGGTTTCTAAAACACCTGCGCGCTTTTAAAATTCAAAGTAGGAGTGATAATAAATCTGCTACTCTTTTACGTGCAAAGTTGATATTGGAAAAGCAGGGGGATCTTCGAATTTACGGAAAAATAATTAAAGAGTTCAAGCCTTAGAAATTGAGAAACAAGCAGCACTGTTCACTGTTTGTAACCTAACTAAACGTAGTGTTGAATGAAAATATAATTAACTGCTGCGCGATTGTAGTTGTAGGTGGTTTGTTGATGTTTCCACCAAGCCGGAGTGGAAAAAGTATTTGAGAAGATTTGGGTCCATATATAATATTTTGAGAAACGTTGGGCTGGGCATCTCCAGTTATCTTGGATAGCAAATAAATAAAACCAAATGAACACTGGAAAGAAAATATAAACGAATCTATAATTCGTTAAAATGAATCACGATTTCTTAAACAGAATGAAACTATTTTACTGCAATTAGAACACAACCGTCCATACATGACTTATAAACGATTCTATCATCTTTACAGTGCAATTAAGAAATTGATTTTGAACTAAGACGAAGTACGCCAACACAGAATATGACAACAGCTATCCCTAAAGTCAGTCAATTATCCAGCAGAGTCATTCGTGTGTTAGGATGCAACCCTTCACCCATGACTTTGAAAGGAACAAATACTTATATAGTGGGAACAGGTACCGAGCGAATTCTGATTGACACAGGCAATCCTAATGTGCCCGAATACATCACGAACTTAAAAAACACTCTGCGTGACAATAACATTAGTCTTAATGGAATTATTTTGACTCATTGGCACATGGATCATGTTGGTGGCATTTCCGATATCGAAAAAGGTATTTTGGGTTCCTGCAGAGTGCCTCTGTATAAATTTAAACGAAGATCGGATGACTGGCAGTCAGAAAAACCTCCAGAAAGCGATTCATCGTACACTTTTGTCGATCATGGGACAATTTTAAAAACGGAAGGGGCGACGTTAAGGCTTATATATACCCCTGGTCACACCGACGACCACATGGCTATATTTTTGGAGGAAGAGAAAAACTTGTTTTCGGCCGATTGTATTTTGGGGGAAGGAACGGCCGTGTTCGAGGATCTTTACGATTACATGAATTCACTTCACGTTTTGTTGAACCTCAAACCGAGCAGGATTTATCCAGGACACGGTCCGGTTATTGAGGAGCCGACATCTGGGATACAGCATTACATCGATCACAGGAACGAACGGGAGAGTCAAATAATGAATGCTCTGANAGTCAAATAATGAATGCTCTGAAGGAAGGCGGCTGTGCAATGGAGAGCATGGATATTGTAAAAAAAGTGTACCATGATGTGCCAGAGATTCTGCATGCTCCTGCAAATGTGAATGTCAACAACCATCTTGCTAAACTTGAAAAGGAAGGGAAAGTTAAGAGGGAGGTTGACGATAAGTGGGTTTTAAATAATCGAAGTCCGTTATGATGACATCATTC
>QXVX01000564.1:52912-67130 GCA_013436065.1 Halocynthia aurantium | reverse complement strand
TAAAATTAGGATACACGAGTCGTAATAGATAAACCAACATTTTCTGAAAAAATTGAGTCGATTAATTTAGGTTAACCCCAGAAAAATCTATTTCGAAACTCGAATACCTATTTCGTGTCAGCCGTAACGAGTGACCCCGCGTTGAACAACCCTTGATAACATGCGGACAAATAGCAGTCCCACTATATATGACACACCGATGAATGTAGAATTTCATAACGAATCTATACATATAAGCCTCGCTTATATCGGTGTGTCATATATAGTGGGACTGCTATTTGTCCGCATGTTATCAAGGGTTGTTCAACGCGGGGTCACCCGTTACGGCTGACACGAAATAGGTATTCGAGTTTCGAAATAGATTTTTCTGGGGTTAACCTAAATCAATCGACTCAATTTTTTCAGAAAATGTTGGTTGATCTATTACGACTCGTGTATCCTAATTTTAGCATGGTTGGATTATTGGAAGTTCATTTATGAGCGTTAGCTGAAGTAAAAAATTCCAACCGCCAGATGTCACTGTTGGTTCATTTACAACCGTTGAGTGGAGTAAAAATTTCCAACCGCTAGATGGCAAAGTACAATCAATGTTTATAAATGAACTTCTATTGATCCAATCACGCTAAAATTAGCACATATGAGACGTAATACAGAACGTTAAATATATTAGGTCGATTTATCCAGGTTAACCCCGAAAAACCCGGTTATCCAGGTTAACCCCTTGATAACATGCGGACAAATAGCAGTCCCACTATATATGACACACCGATGAATNTCGAAACTCGAATACCTATTTCGGGTCGGCGGTAACGAGTAACCACGCGTTGAACAACCCTTAATAACTCGCAGCTCACAATTGACGTCTCACTATATACGACTAGTAATAAGTTGACGGAGTGGAGAATTGGGGTTGATATGTCATGTAATCCGGATAAGTAGTTTTTGCGGGATACCTGGATTGTGTGTTTAAAATACGCCATCTGGCACTAGCACGTCATCTGGTGGCCGAAGAGACTTGCGGTTTGCTCTTCCGTAACCACAGCGATTGCCTAGGACATCTAGCGGTAACAAGGAACGCTCAGATAGCTAGGATGCAGAGAGAATTGTGTTTTTATTTATTTACTCTCCTCGCTTATTTACTACAATATTTCAGATAAAAATTCAATTTTCCTGATTGATTTCCTAATAGTGCTGGTGAATTTGTAACGGAAAACCCGTAAAGATGTATGGCATGAACACGAAGAAAGATCCTTTATCGGATCCACGGATTGCTGCCTTGATGGCGTCTGTAGAAAGTCAAGTTCAGGATGAAGACGATTCTAAATCGAATAAAACAGACATTCCCCATCCACCAGAAACCTTCAATGAATTTTTGCAAAGAGAAGATATTGTAAGTTTAATGATCTGATTCGAATCTCCACACGTTACTATTCTTGTAAAAAATCACATATGTGTATATGATTGCCGTTTGTATTTTTTTAGAATGAGTGGCCTCAGCGTTTAACGTCAGAGAATTTCCTAGATCTCAGTGAGCTGCATGCAGATTTGTGGACAGCAGATGATATCACGGGGGTATTGAAAGAATCCTCTCGTATCCTTTTATTCATAAGTTGTAAGAGCAGATAGTACTTCTAATTTATAGATTTTGTTCTAGGCTAAGTTTGTATGTTGACTCCTTCTTATTGAAACTTTCAGTCTATCATCTACTCAAGGAAATACACTCAAGTAGATCACCATATTTAATTTATATCATTTTACTCTTGTGTGTATATGGTTTTTGCTAATCTGATCTAGAACTTCACATAATCATAATGACTGGATTGATCCTCCGCACTGAACCGCAGCAGTGGTTGAAACCTTGATAATAAGGTGATGATAAATCCGATGTAATGTTAATTCCCTCTTAAATATGAAGCAATTTTAGGAGGTTATCAGCGCTGAATAATCAAATGTATACATACAGTAGTGACAGACATATAATATTTATAAAAATAAAATGTCTTTGAATATAGGAGAATTTGTTCATGAACATTTTTACTCCTCTAAATCAGGGCTTACCAAACTGGGGGTCGCGACCTAGCAAGGGGTCGCAAAATTTCACACAAAGTACCACATCTATATAAATTGTACTTTTTCTGACTTTCGAAAGGCAATTATTAAACTAGAGCAAAACCTAAATCTTAACTGAGACTCTACGTAAACACCACTATAGAGCGACTTTGTTACATGTATATTTTGAACTGTTCATCATTGTTAAACATAAAGGGTTGTGTAAAAATTTTAATAAATTTAAAGGGGTCGCAAGCAAAAAAAGTTTGGGAAGCCCTGCTCTAAAGGATGTTCATTTTTTCTTAACCAATTGGCTACAAATAGCTCTGGGAATGGACATTCTTTCCGATCTGGGTATGAAATTGGATCAATATTCAGATAAACTGAGTGCATTTGCTGACTTTATTGTCTCTAATGAAAAACTACCTTCCAGGTTTAAGGAAAATCTTTTTCACGCTCCTACAAAAGGTGATATTTCTCTCCTGATTGTATTTGTTATTATTGTACATCGATTCCCATACTATTGTGTGATACATTTCAGAGGAATTGGAGAAAGCTGCTGATAGTGATGCTGTTGCTCTGCACCACAGCAGGAAGAAGAAAAAGAATACTAAGCAGTCAATGGTTGAAGCTATGCAAGCATCGAAAAGCAAAAATATCGATGTTAGTCATTTGTGCTCTTCCTTCTATAACAGGGGTTCTTAAACTAGGAGGCGTGCCCTTTTTTAGGGGCGTATAGGATTTGCTGGGGGACGTCGAATGCCGATAAGGAAAAATATTGAAAATAAAATTTAATTTTTCTGATTATTTAATAATCAATGGAAGTCTTGCACTGATTATTTATTCCAGAGGTGTGCAACCTGCGGCCCGCGAGCCAAGGGCATCGAATTTGCGAGGCCCGCGGGGAGCTGCTGTTCATGTCATGGGCGCGTGCATTTTTTTCAAAGATGTAATGGGGGCGCAGCCCAAAAAGTTTAAGAACCCCTGTTCTATAAGACTTTGATTTATGAATTTAGTTGCATTGGACTAACTGTGAATACCACCTTTTCTTTTCAATCGTAACGTTTTATACATTTTTATTCAGTACGTTTCATTTCCCGGCTTTCGACATAATGAATTGACGGAATTACCAAGTCAGCTGGAGGCACCGCAGTTGCTAAATAAAGTTACAGAAGCTCAAACGTTTAATGTAAGTTTGCAGGCATTTGCTAAGCATAAATTAATCCCCCAAGTCTGTCCAATGAACAAATGTCATCATTTGAAATAATTTACACATACCAGGTATGAGAATCAGTAAGATGTCGCCTAATAATGCTAACCGGAAAATTTATGATGAAAGAAAATGTCGCATAAGAATTTGGCTAGGTTACAAGCTGTCTGGTACCCAGTATGACACGTTTGGATCCGAGAAATTTGTCATTGATATAGAGCAGTGGTTCCCAACGCGTGGGTCGCGACCCAAAGTTGGGTCACCTAAATCCTTTTGGGTCGCTTGATTTTTCAAGTAATGCATAAATTTATGCTTTTTTTATTGTTTATCTTGTTTAAAATTAAACTGTTGCGTAATAATAATTACATTTGCAATTGAAAACACGAAGGGAGTTCTGCATAATTGTGTACAATTCTAGTATTTGTATTATTACTTAAATTTGTGATCACATAAGCAAGAGGAAAAATGTATGTGATGCGATCACAACAATGTGTTGGATGCAGAACAATTGTAATTTGCATGGGTGCATCCTTAACTCTGTCAACTCTATACTATAATATCAGTACTGTAGTTTCAAATACATTCTATGCCTTGGAGAAGAATGTGAAATTCCCTCTCTTGAGCGAAGGCTAACTTAGTACATAGAACTAGATTTACCGCTACCCGTAGGATTGTCTCTAGTAGTATCTCTAAATATGCACAGTGCGTATAGGGATGTACCATTATGAACTTTTTTTTATAACAGAAAGGCTTTACACAGCTGTGGAAAAAGATTTTTCTGTCCGAGGCTTCTATTGCAATGCTACAAGACACATTTTGGTGGTTCTTTCTCGAAAATTTTGAGGTAAGTGTTATATCCCAATGGGACCATTACAGTTCTAAATCATAGCAATTTACTGGCAAATTTTGTTCAACCTTCATCAGTATAACAGTGACAAAATATTCCCTTCTAAAAAAATGAATAATGTGGTTTAGCAATGTCAGTGAAAAGATATCTATTGACTGATGATTTTCCATTTACAGCACAACCCAGCAGCCCAGGACAAACTTTACACAAGAATAGCAGATAGTTATGTCTCTCTCTTCATGAGCATCAATCCTGATATAAGGGACAAATTTTTTCAAGTATGCTTTTTTCCATGAATTTCATTTCAGTTCGTGAAACACAAACCAGTTATATATTAGTAATGGATCAAGACGTGCTGAATTTATTTCGTCGTCATTTCTCAACGTATATTTACTCAATTCGGTAAGGTCCAGAATCCAGATACATCAAGGGGAATAAAATCATAATAAGGCCTCTGTGGCTCTCCCTAGTGTCCTAAATAAGAATCTGTATGTTTGGAAGCTTTTCCGTTACCAGCTTGCTTGGGTAAGGTCGGAACGTTCTGCTAGCTGTAAATAAAATGCAGTACAGCACTATACATGTTGCGGTTATGGTTGTGACAGTTTATTGTTAGTTTATATTCGTACTCTATCGTGTTAACTACAACAAATACACTCGTGATTGCAAGGAGGAACTCCGCTATCTTCGTCCAGTATTCAGAAGGTCACATAAAACAAACGTAATACAATGGTTAATATTCTCTGCACTCAATTGTACAGTATTTATTATAATGTTGTACGGCCAAACACAATCTTTGACATATACAATCTACTTCTAATATTACAATTGTGTGTGTGCGATGTCGTCAACAAGCATGAAATCCCAAGTCAATATTACGACGCTGCTTACAAGCATTCAAATATCGAATCTACTAATTTGAACCCTTTATCAAATATATTTTACTCTCCACGCCTCAACCATATCACGAGATGTATTCAATTTCAACTCTAGCCCTTCGCTAGCCAACTCCTCGTCTCACCTGCTCTTGAGACCTATTCCTATCCACTACCCCGTTTTGTTAGTCGGCGTATCTCTATATTCCCTGCGAGATTACATACAGTAACATTTCCCACAGTTGATTTAGGAAGTGATACTAGGGCTTCACAGTCTCCCACCATTATACGTTCGTATATCTCACGCCATAATATCATCCGTTATCATAATATTCTCCACTACTATTTAGTCACAAATATTACCATCACCAAATTGTTGTCCAATTCTACTCCCTATATACATACTGTGCTATTGTACAATATAGGTTCCTCACACAATAACATCGTCGTAAGGCCTGAAGCTCACTTAACAGTCAGATTCCGGTCCAGCGACCTAGAAAACATATTAAGATATTGTTTTATTGTAACCCGACGGGTGGATATAATCCATCGTATCAAGTTTTATATGCAATATCTGAATGGCAAAATGTTCGTAGGAACGGCCGTAAGTGCAAGCCGTTGCTGAGTAAGCAGTACATGTGGTAAAATGTGTAATCTTTTTATTCAGGTTTTTCCGCGCTGCTTCGCTCAGTGTGTTTATCTGACTTTCCGAGAGGCTTTTCCAGAATCCGCAGATCGAATTACAGAAGAGTTCGTTACAGAAATTTCGTCAACAACGTGCGAATGGATTTGTGGTGAGTGGCTTCATAGTGTACTCGGCTTTAAATCATTGTTCTTCCAAAAATAGTAAGTCCGAACGTTTTCAGGTATAAAACCACCCGTGAGCGATTGGAAAAACTGGCCATGGCGTAAACTATGCTCACCACCGGGGGAGATAAAGAGTCAAAATCTTCCGCAGGCCGACACCGAGACTACTTTGGATATCAACGAGGTGACGAATTACATAAAAAATCGTGAGTAAATATTTCGATGATTATTATAGAGTTATTTTTTTAAATCTCAAGAATTGGGAATCCTAGAGAGACGCACATGGGGTTAATTGGTATCTGAGACCACACTAAATTTGAATATTCAGTCGAGTCGCGTACTTATTGTACCATGTACTGTATATATGAATATAGAAATTTAAAATATTTTCAATGATGGCTATCCCCGATTAGACAGTATATAAGCATTTCCTCTCAAGTCCAAACTCTTATTTCCCACAGTAGAAATAAACACGATGCAGACATACATGTATACATATATGTAATTTCCCATGGCTGCAATTTCTCATAGAAATATGACTGTTTGAAATAGGGACAGTTGATGGTTACCTTCAACTCCATAGTGATCACAATTGTACATTCTTGCGTGGCCGCAGTGTTATAAATCACATCCATTATTAGCTGTATGTTTTACTACGTACCAAGTCCCGAACGACATTTAGACAGCTTAGTCGTTAGTCGATTCCAGAGTAGGGTAATATAGCGTAGCTTGACGTAAAGCGAATGTGCGTAACTTACCTATTCAAGTCTTAGCTAATTACTGGTTGCTATTTAGTACATTAAATCTTGAAGCCCGATCTGTGAATAATAAGTTTGCTGCAACATTCGTTACGATAAAACACAATTTATGAGAGGATTAGTTACTATATTTACGACTATCCAAGATTAAATACCCTGATGTCCCAATACCTAGCAGCGAAGGCCCGTTTGCGAGAACAATTTACCTTTGACCCCATTTGACTACCGTTTAATTTCATCCCCTTTTAGTGTGAAAAACGGAATCACCTTAACTGGTGGCATGGTAAGCGTGGTTTAACTCTACTATGTATTCTGTCCTCCTATTTCTCGTCTAACCACCTCGGCAATTGTAAGACATACGTTTCCTTTTCATCTGCGTTGTTTAGAGTTTAGACTAGTCACTAGAGAGAAAACTCAATTGTTCAATGCATAACCATTAAGAATCACTTTCTATTCGTCGTGCATTTGTATAGATAAGTCCAAGCTACTTAAGTTATAATAATAATAATAATAGTAACAATAATACATAGTAAGCTTAGCGAATAGAAAAGAGATAGGAAAATAAGTGTAACAATAACATTATGAAAAAAAATTGAAGCCACGTTTAAAATAATTCAAAAAATAACAGCATCGGATAGATAAAAAAACATCAATGCAAGTGTTTTGTGTAGTCATTCGAAACACGAACACAATTACCGCTACTTCCAGTGTCGTTACGTGTTATCGCTACAAGAACTTAATAAATAATGGGCAAATGGTATCGGGTTTGTATGCATGCCAGCAAATTGCAGCTCAGGTGATGCATTCCTATTACGCGCAGCGAATAATAAAGTTAGCAGTCGATCCCCTGGTTTCTAGCCACAGTAATTGGTAATTGGCCTATGAGAATGAGCGTTTGACGTGTTTTACCGAGAAAAACCGAAACAGTTTAAATCACAAGTAATCAAGGCTTACGTGTTGTAACCACATGATAGTGATAGTTAAAAATAACCAAGTAGATTCTTACCGCAAATCCACTCCGTTGCTTACTCGCTTTATTTACGATTATTTTATCCTGCGCGGAAACAAAAGCCTTACTTTTATAGCTCTATGATAGTGTTCTCTTCCATAGTACAATCTTCGTTGTAGGCCGCCTTGAAAATTTGCCATAAGGCACGATAAGAAATATGAACCCTTCTTGAATTGTAAGTAATAATGTTCAGTTGGCTGCATTCAAGCTCCCTATTTCATATCGTTTCTAGCCTTCTTATGCCGCTTGCCGTGTGGCCAAGGACGAAAAATTAATGGCTGCGTTCCAAGCCTCGTGCCGTGATAGGCGTTCGTACAGAATTAGCCTTGCAAAGCCACATTGGCTCTTTGTAATTGATCTAAAACCTACAATTAAATCGTTTCTCTCCTCCTCTACACGGTTGGTATTTTCGATGCGGCTTGTGCGCTCTTCTAGGTTAGTATTGTCATTTGTCAGTATAAGCCGCGTATCGTAGAGGAATATCGATTTTGAAGTTCTGATTACTAGCTCGACTTTTTCCGTCTGTTCTTCTTATTCTTCTTCAATGCGGGTGCATCCAATTTCGCGAACAAGGCCCCGTTATTGGTGCTCCTGATTCGATTCCCTCTTTTTGCCTTTCCTTTTTTGTCGAACCCCACGAACATAGGCTTTTTCTTTTTTTTCCAACTGGGAACGATTTGGTATGTGAAGTAGCGATTGTTGACCATTTTTTCGTAGAATTTGCATTCGTCTGTTATGTTTTTCTGTTCAATTTGAAGACATAGCCGTGTTATTACAGTGTACAGTGTACAGTACATTAGAATATTACCAATTCATCATAAAATACATGTAATTGTTTTTCTAGTTGTCGTATTTTTTGCTTACCGTTCCATATAATTTCCCTCTCTTGGTCATGGCAAGATATTTCTTGCTTTTTGTTCCGTAAATGACAAGCACTCCTACAGCGACAGATTTAATCCTGAGTACACCTAGAAAGAAAGAAATTAAACGTTAGCCATCTGTAAATTGTTATATTTTAAATTTGTATTTAGTTTTGGTTCGTGTAAATTGAGCGTTTGCAAATGTAGCTGAGCGATTCGGGTGAATTACAGCCCGCGCCTTTAAGTTTTGCAACGCACCCTGTTTCATATCTAGTTCGAAATCTTGTACCACTGTCTTGTGTACTACACACGGCTATCTGACAGTAGGTGCTATCGCATCATATTATGTAGGCAGTCATGAGCTAAGCCGGAATGAATAATTGCTTTCTTTACATATTGGTCTTTTAGAAGCGGTAGGCAGCAATAAAGCAGGGTGATATTTTCACCACCTCTAAGTGTTGTATACAGTTTTTATAAGCTTGCTACCTAATATCGAATATTATGAGTATTTTACTGTGGTATTACATCAAAGTGTACCGCTGATAGAAAATATGTTCGTTTCTGGTGGTTCCCTGTGCTGCTGTACCCCGAATAGCCGCAACGACATGAATCATGCTAGATTAGCATGCAAGCTTTGCTCGCTCCGTTGCTCTTTCGACTTTAATCCTATTTATACAACTCTTTACACTTTCTTTAGGCAAAAACTAGCATTGATGAACAGACCAAGTGTCTAGATCCAATATTTTCAATGATGTAATATTTATTTATACTGTTGCACTTTGAAGCTGTGCGAGCTGCAGCGAGAGGCAGCAGAAACCCAATGGTTGTTGTCGTGCGCTCTGAACTGCCGTAACATAACAATTGCAAAAAATCAATTCCGCTATGCATGCTAAACATACCCATTACCGTGTTTGTGATTTTCTATTAATTAAATTCACGGAGATGCTGGATTACCACTACACCATCTTTCGTCCTCTTTTTATAGCAATATTGGCGCTAATCGAGTATCGTCTCGTTAAGTTTCGTTTACTGGGGAACTGCATTAGAAATAGTAGCGTTTGTCGCTATCGATTTTCCCGAAAAATCTATCCAACCAAATCTATTCCAAGCGCTGTACGGTTAACCGCTGCCGTCTATGCCTTATAGTAATTGCTAGAGAATACAGTCACTAATTTGTATCAAGAAATATTTAAGGTTTTAAGGTAAGTTCTGGCCTTCGGTAGGCCAGATTTTCCTTTCTTGTGGTACGAGTACAGTCAAAGTGATTAAACCCTAATCCATTAATTGACGCGTTCGTATTTAATGACTATTAATTAAAGCGGGCGACCGTGTGCCGGCATATGACTTGATGTTTTAATTGATTTCTCTAAATTTAAACTTATCCGACGACTTTAAATTTGCGCCTTTTGCTCTACATTGTTTTTTGGTGGATTTCTTCATTCCCAGTTCTCTTGCGAATTTTACTGATGATAATTTAAGCTCTCGCTGACGTCAAACTACGATCGCCGTAAAAACAGTTACGTTACAAATTTCCAATAATCGCAACAATTATAATTTAATAAAAAGAACTATTTCACTGTTTAATTCGTTAAGTTCCGCTGCCAAAATGTATTTTTTTCTATCTCGTGTGCACGTAAGACGCCTGACATATTTTCATCTTGATGAAATGTATTACCACTTTAATCTAAGGTGGGGTCATTTACCCATCCCCCTGAACACCATTCTCGCACGCAAGTTTGGACCAATATTCGTGATTAATAGGCTTAGCGCGATATTTAGGCGCATTTTGACGTGGAACATTACAGAGAATTATGAGCATTATCTCCCCGGCCTTGCAGCACAGGTTTATGACTGGCTGAGGCAACAATCTACAATAGCTATGCATTATGTTCGGCATGAGTTTGGGTAGTAAGAATTCTGTTCGTTATAATCGCTTATACTGTATCTATTTTTGCGCCTCGAATCAGCTGTGGTAATCATTTATAACCTTTATTCAGTAAAGATCAGGTTTATACCTAATGGAATAGGGAGTCATTAGTGGTCAATATACGATAACTATTCTGTGATAAAAGTACAATACTGTTGTTTTTGGATATTTTCAAGCGTAAGAAATCTTGGTTATAGCACGTATTCGGAGATCTGTCATTCAAGGCGGGTCTGGTCTTCTTATCTAATCAGCTATCTTGTCCAAACTATTTTCTCTTCACCGATGGAGGTAAACTATGCGATCAAGTTATTGGGAGTTGATGTCGCAGAAATGACAAGCGTGATATTAACGTGATCGAAACATACTATTTACTATTTAATTTCCTCGCCAACAAGCGTTGTAATACCGCACACAGGTATAGCTTACAGCAGGTGAACCCAGAGCGGCCTATACAGACTGACACCGCGACATGTTTTCAATCCCAATACTAGTAGTTGACTGTATAGGGACGTAACAGGGCGTTCTAGTGTGCGTGTGTAATCGTGAACAGAAAATCGTAACGTTTTTAAAGGTAAATATAAATAACACTTACTGTAAGAGCTGTTCTGATTGCGAGTACCCCGTACTTTTCCGTTCCTCAAAATTTCAAGGAAATAATAGTTTCTGCTGTATAAACGCTGAAGAAATTCGTGCCTCGTGAGATATTTTGGTGGTAGTCCGCGTTTGGTCGCCCTTTCTTGTCTGCGGCTCCGCAACACGGGTGTTTCCTTCGGAGGACTTTGTAGCCACTTTGGCCATACGTATGTCTCTGCAGCAGATTCCTGCTGCTGTTCTCCCAAATTAAGATTTTTCGAAGACGCTGCGTGTGGCGTACCTTGATGCAGATTTTGATATTCGCTATTCGAAACGGTGTCAGCTGCTGTGAACGACTGGGCGTTGATGTCTAGGTTATTTAAATGTGGTGTTATTGGCGATCCGGCGCTTGTCGGTAAGTGAAGCATTAGCAAAAAAGTAGTAAGCGTAATAAAGCGAAAAACAATCGTGGCCGATGCACGACAACTTTTCAGGGTTCGGTGACGATTCATCGTTTGACAAAACGCAAATTTTCCGTCCGTCGCCCAGCTGGATATTACTGTTGAAGAATTAGGAATTCGTGGAGAACTATCAGATGTATTTAGTTTTTTATCTTGCTGTTGCGAACTCGTGTTGGAACTTTTTTTTCTGCGTACGCAAGAAGCTATATTTTCTTTTGAATTTTCTGCCCTCAAACCGTAGAATTTTCCAGCTGCCGTGTACTCATGGCAGTCTTTTTCTAGCGCCTCCGCACAGCATCCTAGCAGACTGCAAGGTGCTGCCTTAGATAATTCTCCGTTGTCTGCACTTCCGGTTCTGTAGTTCCAACGTTGGCATCGCTTGACTAGCGACTCGCTTTTTTGTATGGACTTCACAGTGTCAATGCTTTTTGCTTTAATGCGGTTCGCCAATTTGCATGTTCTTTCGTCGTACTTTTCGAAGAGATCCATTATCGCTGTACGATACTGAAAATAATTTTTGAGATCTTTACTGGACATCTCCTGTTGCTGAGATACGCTGAATTTAGGTTCGGTCTGTTGACATATTTAGTTAAATGGCTATGCATGAAGACTCTGATTGAAAGAAACAAACGAACATGCATTAAAGTCTTCTGTTTCACATACAATTTTCGGTAAACGTCTCTAAGAATCGGCAAAAATCGGTATCAACCTTAATATGAACATGCATAACACTTGACATCGCCTGTAATTCAAAGCTGACACCGCCTATTTAATCCTTAATTCTCGTCAAAACTCCCTAAATTAATTATCTAAATACTCTTCAGCTGACTTTCGCCTTACATGAATTTGAGATCTGTATCTCTGCTCTTCACAATCGCTATATCCCACCTTAATAAAGCAAGTTAATAAACATAGCCGGTCCATACACTATAAACAGGTTATATTTTTGACGGAAAGTAATCGTTCACTTCGTAGTTTCTCATATCAAATTTTTTCCGTTTAAACAAACATTCTCAAGCAATAAATTTCTTATACAACTTTTACTATTACAAAATGTGATTTTATAAAGAATATAACCGAAAACTATATGTGTATACACTACACTCAGTTTTATTACGACTCTATAGAGCTGTAACGCCACTCGCTTTCTTTTACAACTGTGAGGCATATGAGCGCTACCCGGCCTTATATATGCGCCTCGTCGATGCCACCCTGCTTTATTATATACCTCGCATAATGGTTTGGTAATCGCTTTTCTACGTATTTTACTGCGGCCTCAACCGCACCGTAGTCGGCGATCGTCTCACCGCTTGTGGTGTTTATACGGTATCAATTACGATTTTATCAATTTATCTTTTCAATAAGATTTTTTGGCGTTTGGCGTTTGGTTTTCTTTCGCGGAGCTTTCGTATATCAGTTGCTCATATCGGCGACACATATAATGGTGCTTTCCCCATCTTTTTTTATTTATGTTTATAGTGGTTAGCATGGTTTAAACTGTCGGGAATTAAAAATTAATAATAGTATGTAAGAACATAATGCAATGATTCATATTTATGCAAATATATACATAAGGCAAAGCGGTGAAAATATTTGAAGTTTGAGTTGCGCCTGAAAAATGGAAGTATTCACGCTTAAGTTAACCTTATGAAATTTCGTTGATATTTTTAATTTTTTGCAAGCCCAAGTTTAAAATAAGTACGAATTAGCTTGTTCACTTCCATTTTTTGTTCAGTATTATCGCTCAATCTTCGGAGCTTCTGCCGTTAGGAAGCGAAAATTTCCCCGCTAAGGTAAGATGATCGTCCAGACCCCAGATCATTACTGTTCGCGGAATATTCTTTTATGTACGAAGTTTGCTTATATGTAAACAGGTCATGTCAAATGGGGCACTGAACACGGTAATAAAGAATCATTTGTAACAAAGTTCCAACGACTTTTTGTTAATCGTCTTCTGTAACGCATTTGTAATATTTTTAATTGGAAATTTTCTATTTTACACAGGGGTTCTTTGTATGATAAAAGGTTAACGCGGTCATAATGAATATACAGTGTATACCACTCTTCATAGGTTCAACACAATTCAGCTGTGGTATCAAATGTTCTAAGCAACAGAATCTGTATACGCATGTGCCAGTCAGATGGACAAATTTGAACAACAATATTGTGCTGATTCGTAGGTCTATATTAATAATAATCAACTATCAATAGTCTATCAGTCTAGTCTATCATCAGTCTATCAATAGTCAACCCCCTATGCAAAGTTAGGAAAGTTTTTAAAAGTTTTGGTACATTTGTCACGGCCTAGGATTTTTAGAAGGGCTGGTAGAGTAAAAAGTACCCTATGGTGACGAACATTGATATTGCAAGAGACAGTATTTGTAACGAGATACTGTAAGATATGTACTTCGTCTTAATACATAAATCATATGTATTCAGCATCGATTACAAAAATACTTGGTCTACCTCGCTTCGAACGAAAAACGAGATTACAGACATATTCAAACCTAGTTTGATGTTGCTAAGGAGATCTAACTGGCCTAGGCCAATTAGCAGCTCTGTAGTGCCCTGATTTCGTTACTATATTAGTATATTAAAAATCCGCTTGGGACAAAGTAGTTAAAATATCAGATGATCAGTCATACCCCTTGGTCTATTTGAAGCGTACCTTAAATCATTATTTCAAATAAAAATAAATATCATATAGTTAGACACATCTATATGAGGGTATATGTTGTTACTGACTAATTATCGCGGCCCCGTTTAAAGTATATTTGTGAGAACGATATTTACACATAATCTGACCTCGTGACCTTATGGAAAAAGAGATAAATAGCAATATAAA